>VAHF01000174.1:0-44796 GCA_008009225.1 Acer yangbiense | reverse complement strand
GGACAAAATGAACAGGTAAAAAAAACTTGTGGCCTTGTTCCTCTACATTGGTGGAAGACGGGTCCACTTAATTTGGTAAAAAAATTATCAAGGCCGGTATTTTTTATTTTGATTTTATTTTAAATTTTAACTTTGTTACATTGTAATATTATATATTAATTCAAGCCTTCAAGGCCAATTTCTAATTATTAAATTTTTTTTTGTGAAATTGTAAGTTGTATTTATTAATAATGACAATTTCTTTTCTTTTAAAACATTGTGAAATACTTAAATACTTAAATGAAAATTTTGTAAATGTTTTTTTTATTTAAAACTAAAAAAAAAAAAGAAGAAAAAAGAAAAAAAAAAAGAAAAAAAAGAACCGCCCAAAACCGAAACCGAAACCAAAAAACCGCCGGTTTGAAACTGGCCACCAAACCGAATTTCTGGTTTCGGTTTTGGTTTCGGGTGGCCACCAATCCAAAACCGATCCGAAACCGAACCGTGGCCACCAATAAGTGCACCCCCTTTCTACACCTGGTGGTCAAAGGTTTGAGTTCCACCATACGTATTTTACAAATATGTATGAGAAGTTTTCTCTTTATTGGTGGAAGTAGTTATCCTGACCACCAAGGGCGAAGCCAGGATTTTGGCTTTGGGGGATCGAAACAAAAACTAATATTGTAGGTCAGTAGGAATCATGTACAAGAAAATACGGAATCCCGCACCTGATATTTTTCAACAAAATATGATACCGTTTGGTGTTAAAAGTAATAATACAAATAAATAAATAAAATAGACATTAACTAATTAAAATGTACTTGTCTATTTTATATCTAGAAAATTATTTATAACCAATCAATCTAATTTCATTCTTAATTTCCATTTCAATTACATAATCAAAGAGTGTATGAGAAAACATCTTTTATTTTGTTGTAAAATTTATGCCCGTTTTTAACTGTATGCATAACTAAAAAAATAATATTTTAATAGTTCCCAGCTTATAAAATATAAATTTCAATAGCTTAATTAAAATATCATTATACCATTGATATATTTAAATCACAATTATTTACATACTTGTAACTTAATTTTATAATATTCATGTCAAACCAAATTAACTTATATATAATTTTGAAGAAAATTTAAATAATAAAATAATAAATTAAATTTATCAAAATTAGATTAATATTTAACCTAGCAAATAAATAATAAAGGTAATCGCTATAAGAGTTCAATATTTACTTAGTTTTGTTCTAGTAAAATCTATATAAAAAATATATATTATACATATAATGAGTAATGCTAGGCTTCCCAATTTTTTTTTTCTAATTCTTTCCCAAATGTTTGTAGAACGTGAGGTGTCAACATCACATTATTCACCACATAATATCATGATTTATAAGATGTTGACACCTCACGTGCTATATACATTTGGGAAAGAATTTGGGAAATTTTTTGGGAAACCTAGCATTATTCATATATAATACACACTAGATTAGAGGAAATGGGCCTTTTAGTAAAAAATTAAGAGGCATTAATGTTTTTGTCCAACATTATCATTTTTATTGTTTTTGTCCTTAAAATGGCTATGAAGATATAATTGCCCCTCATTATTTTATTTACCTCTTCTCTCACCTTTTCTCTCTCATTTGGTCTGAACTTTTTCTTCTTCTTTTTCTCTCTTCCCAATTTCTCACGCCTCTCTCCTCTTCAACTCTTCAGACAACATTTTTTCTTCTTCTTTGGATCAGATCCTCACACCTGATCTGGTTTTGCTCTTGGGTTGATGGGTTTTCACACCCAGACCCACTGTTCTTCGTGATCGGAGTAGATCAGGTGGGTTTTTTTGCGTGATCTTCGATGGGTTTTCCGATTTGACCCACGATCTGGTCCAGATCGGGTGACCCAAACCCAGATTTAAAAAAAAAATTCAATTTTTTTTTTATTTTGAAAATTTTCCAGATTTTAAAAAGGTTTGGATTTGAGTGTTAGTTGTTGATTTTAACGGTGGTTGTGGTTGTGCTTAAGAGGGGTGTATTCAATTAGGATTAATTAGGATTCTTGAAGACATTTAAAGATATTTTTTAAGTGACAGATTTTTATGGATTTCTACAGACTTTTATAAATCCACATGGACTTTCATTGATTTGTTTAGACATCCATCTCAGACTTTTATGGATTTGTTTAGATATCTATCTCAGACTTTTATGGATTTGTTTAGACATCCATGGATTTTCATGGATTTGTTATCTCTGACTTATCATAGTAAGCTAATTATAGCTAATTATCAAAAAAACCTTTGTAGTTGGAATGAGCAAAATTTGATACACCAGTCAATCTATATTTGCGTATATATATAGTCTGAGGTTGTTGCTGATGTAAACAAAGTGATTGAATTGAACCCAAAATTGGCTAAGGCTTATTTGCGTAAAGGCACTTCTTGCATGAAGTGCAGATAAATTATTTTTCTTTAAAATAAAATGCTAATAAAGAGCCAGCAGAGGATCATGTTTTTAATTCTCACATGCAACATAATACTTTACTTAAAATATTTTTTTATTTTAAAATTACTAATTACGGTCGAAGTTGAGATAGTGTGATTTAGATTACAAATTCATGCATGACAGCTTTACTAGACATATGTACAAGGAATGTGGTACAAAATACAAAACAATGTTCTTAAAAAAAAAACAAAAAACAAAATACAAAACAAATGCAACATAAAAAATCAGTTTTAAAGTAAGATTTTATATATAATTTTCATATCATTAAAAATCTCCATTTTAATAGAAATGAGTATAAACAATGCTTTTTTTTGGAGCTAAATAGAAATGTCAGAGACGAGAATTGAATTTTGTTGTTGTCTTGTGGGTTAAAAATGGTGGAATTGCATTATCATATAAGATGGCATTTGCATTTGGACGGATCATGTACTTATTATATTCCCATAAATGTTCTTTTAAAAAAAAAATAAAAAAAAAAATCTCTCGTCCAAGTTGCTCTTGCTTTTGTATACTATGGAATTTCAAGGCATATTCAGGAATCAGGATTGCATATAATTAATTCCCAACAGCTGGTTCCAACAGAATAATATACAAGTTTCACTTGATTTTTTTATTTTATTTATTTTAATCTTTGAATTCCGATAATTCATAGTAAGGTGTATAAGGGTGATTTTGACGTCAAATTTTCGTGTATATATCCGATAATTCATAGTAAGGTGTATAAGGGTGATTTTGACGTCAAATTTTCGTGTATATATATATATATATATATATATATATATATATATATATATATAAAGCCGACACTCATGAGGTATTTGTCCGTTTGATCTATTGGGCCTAATGGTTTTGTACTTATAAATCCATCCTTCTAGTGCTAAACCGTGAAATGCAAATGCAGTAAACCAAAGTGAATAATACTGTGTGGGTAGCAGCATCGTTCGTGCGTATATAATACAAAAATTTTAACGTCAACCACTTATGGGTGAATATGAGTGTGTTTTCTTGAAGAAAAATACTTGATTAAATGTTCTCTAAATTATTTTTCTTTAAAATAAAATGCTAATAAAGAGTGAGCATTTTGGTGTTTGATTGAAGGCTCTACAGATTATTTTGGTGTCGTTTTGTGCAGTTTTGTACTCGTTATATATAATTATATGACTGCAACATATTCCATTATTGTATGTGACTTGTTTTCTTTTTGAACTCGATTTTTTTTTTTTCCTTTTTAATTCACATAACATGTTGGGGATGGAAGCTATTATTCTCACATGCATCGGTTTTTTTTAATTTTTACATATTAGTGCTTTGTGCTTTTCATTTCTGTTTTGAGAGAGAGAGAGAGAGAGAGAGAGAGAGAGAGAGAGAGAGAGAGCAAAATCCACCAAAATCTTTGGGGAGTAGACCGGACATGTTATGACATTTGATATTTATATCTTTCACCATCAAGTCCACCAAAATCCATCAAAATCCATGACCTAAAAAAATCCTTTAAAATCTAGTCCTAATTGAATACACCTTGATTCTTATAGACATTTTTAAAGTCCCAATTCAATACACCTGGATTTGGAAGGATTCTTTAAAAGTCCATAGAAATCTTAATTGAATACCACTGGATTCATATGGACTCTTTTAAAGTCTTTAAATGTCCAAATTGATACACCAGGATTTATAATGTCTTTAAATGTCCTCAAGAATCCTAATTGAATACACCCCCCTAAGTTTGAGTATTGTTTGTTTAAAAAAAATTCATATTTTGTTTTGTTTAAAATTTTTTCCAGATTTAAAAAAAAAAATTCAGGTTTTTTTTAATTATTTTGAAAAATTCCAGATTTTAAAAAACATGCTTGATTATGTTTGTTAATTTTTTTTTCCCAGATCAGGTGTGAGTTGTTAAAAAAAACATGCTTGATTATAGTCCATTGTTTTAAAGTTTTTTTTTTTTTTTTTTTTTTTTTTTTTGTATGAGGAAATCTGGAAAATTTCTAAATCTATTCAAATCTGGAAATTTTCCCAGATTTCTTTAAACACACCAGGCAACCAATTAAACACACCACGGTAACCTAATTAAACATACCAGGGCTGACCAATTAAACACACAATGTGTAAACCAATTAAACACACGGGTGTAAACCAATTAAACACATCAGTTGTAAATCAATTAAACACACATGACTAATTAAACACACTAGGTGTAAATCAATTAAACACACCAGGGCAACCCCATTAAACACACCAGGTGTAAATCAATTAAACACACAGGGCAACCCAATTAAATACACCACGACAACCCAATTAAACACACCAGGGTAGACCAAACACACCAAGGCAACTCAATTAAACACACCATGGAAAATTAATTAAACACACCAAGGCAAGACCAAATTAAACACACCAAGGCAAGACCAAATTAAACACACCAAGAAACACAATTAAACACATCCGAGAAGAAGAAGAAGAAGATGTAGGTTTGGGAAGAAGAAGAAGAAAAAGAAAAAAAAATAGAGAAAAAAAGTTTTTTTTTTTTTTTTCCGAGAAGAAGAAGAAAAAGAAAAAAAGAGATTTTTTTTTTTTTTTAATAAAGAAGGGCAATCTTGTCCAAAAAAGTGGATATTTTAATAAAAACAATAAAAATGATAATATTGGATAAAAACAATAAACCCACTAATTTTTTGGCTAGTTTTAAAGTTCTCCCTATATATATTAAGTTTAGCAATCTTATGTCTTGACACTGGTTTTCATTGATCTGTATGTGCTATATATATTGTTGATATATATTAACATACAAGCTCGGTTGATATATATTAGTGTGTTGAACTGATATGTGTGAAACTAAATATACAAAGTTTGGTGAACCAAAATTTTCTTTCTACTTTCAAAAAAAAAAAAAAAAAAAGACAGTATTATTGTTTGATATCAGTGTTAGATAATGTTGGGGCTAAAAATGAGCCCTTGCGGTATAATATTAAGTGAGTTCGAACACGTGAGATTAGACACAAGATAAAGTGGTGTTTTGTATTGAATATGATGGAAGTAAATTCCCACTTCCGATGGGTTATAAGTATAGTAATTTCTTAGAGAAAAGGTAAAAAAGTGTCCCTTTCAAGGTAGAAATGAGGCTATATATAGTCTTGGTTCTGACACAACTGCACGCGCGTCGAGAGCTCGTGGGCTAGCTGCAACAGCTGTCCCTGTATAGTCAGCTGCTGTTGGGTCTGACATCATTACCCATGGTTTCCGGTGTAATGGTCATGGAGGGTGTGGTCCTGGATGACGATGTTCTATTCCTTATCAGACTCCGAGGATATATTTGGACCATCAAGCGTAATCGGGGTTCAGCCCTTGTTAGAGGTCACAGAGACTTACAAATATATCCAACAGTTCCCCCTCAAGCCCTTCAGCCGGAGGTTTCTAGAAGGTGATCGGTTGCGGACTTGAAAGATGAGTTTGATGGTGGTGGGCCCGGTTGAGATTGTTTGGGCCTTTTTAGTTTGGGTTGGCCCATGTTTTGGGCTGTGGATGGATGGCACGTGGCTGTCTAGATGAGGTGGTGGATAGGTGTCGCCTTGGGGAGGCTACGATTGCGTTGCTTCGTATCCCGTGGGTTGGCCTCTATAATATTGGTGTAGGGTCTTCAACTCCTCATTTGCCTTTTTCCAATTGATCAGAGCGTATTCGGAGTTCGAAGTGGAAGCAAAAGAAAAGCAGGTTAGTCTCCGATTGAGCCCTTCTCTCTTTTAGTTCTATTATGTATCTTGTAATTATCCTCCGATGGTTCGCAAGGTTGGGACGTCGAGTCCGATAATGTCGTCAAGTTTGAAATCTGGGTCCTCGGAGTCTACTTCGGGTAGGATGTCTGTAGGTAGTAGTACTAGGAGTGCTTTCAGAGACCGGGATAACTCGGATGCTGGAATTACGGAAGTCTAACAAGTCCATCAAGATAGTGGGAGGCCAACTGCAAAGCCTGGTCTCGACGAATGCTTGGAGGATTATAACTCCGAAGAGTTTGTCCGGAATGAGATAGACCACACGAGGTTCGCTATAAACCATGTGAGGGAAATAAGATGGATGAGGCGAAACTTGTTCGGATTGGACGAAGTTCATCGGTGGGTATAAGGGTTCCTAGAGAAGAGGAAAGAGCAAGCAACCCCGTAGGCATTTCGATGGCCTTTCATCCCGCGTTCTTGGAAATCAGAGCTAGGTTATCGCTACAACCATATATTAGGAGGGTGTTGAGAGAGATTGGGATTGCTCCGGCTCAGTTAAATCTGAATGCTTGGAGAATAGTGATCGGGATGTATTCCTTGTGGCGGAGTATGAAATATCCAGACCCAATGTTTACGGAGATTAGACACTGCTACAACTTTTACTCCCATAAGTCGGGGGTAATGGCTAGTAGGCTTTTGCTTGTTGTGATAAGCAAGACAGTGAACCTCTGATCACCGGGCTTCCGTCTTCAAACAAAGAGTGGAAGAAGACTTGGTTTGTCGCTGGAGGTGACTGGGGCAAAGACTTGTAGCTCGGTGGTTGTCCATAGAGGGTTCGCTCAGTGTTCAATATCCCAGGTGTTGGGGCCTTCTTAGGTTTTCTCGGTGTTTATATTTGTTATTTTCATTTATTGTTGTGTTTATTATAAGTGTGCTTTTTCGGCAGCTACGTGGGAGCATGTCCTGTTCGAGGAATTATCTAAGGCGGAGCGAAAGCACGTGTCGGATGCTTGGCTAGTCTCTATGGAAAGAAGGCACGTAGATTACCTACTGGACGACCGGAGGCTATACGAGCTTGGTTTTATAGTTAATCTCATGGAGGCCAGGAGGCCGAAGGTTGAGAAGACTTTGTCAAAGAAAAGTAAGAGTTCATTATGTCGTCATATTTTCGGTGTATATTTTCGGAGTTCCTTCCTTGGGTTTTGTTTAATTTTCAGTTGTCTTTCTTACGAGAACAGGGAAGCTCACCTAAACAGTTAAAGAGAGGATGGCTGACAAGGGAAAGGTTGGTGCCTAGGGATGGGCGTAGGGCCCAATGGGCGAGGAAGGGTGCCCCTACCCCCACCCCCACCCCCACCTCCACCCCCATTCCTCAAACCTCCTCACACCACCTCCCCCAAAATCCATTTGGGGGGACCAGTGGGGGGGACATTTTGGGGGGAGGTTCCCCCACCCCCACCCCTACCCCCAAAACCCATTTCCCCTATTTCATTTCCTTTTCAATTCTAAATTTCAAAATTTCAATCCAAAAAGGAATAAAAACATAATAAAAATACAATATAAAATCCAAAATAAAATACAAAATAGTCATGTTAATTTTAATAATTTAATATTATAATTTATAATTTTTTTAATTGTTAAAATTTTTATATATAAATAAAAATAAAAATAAAATTATATATATATATATTATTTTGGGGGCCCAATGGGGTTTTGGGTTTGGGGGGAGGTACCCCAACCACCTCCCCCAAAATATGTTTGGGGGCAAAGTTTGCCCCCACCCCCACCCTCACCCTCAAAATCCATTTTGGGGCAAAATTTACCCCCAAAACCCCATGGGGGATAGGGGGATAGGGGCCTATGGGGAAACGCCCATCCCTATTGGTGCCGATAAGTGGAAGGAGGATAAGAAGAAGAGGAGGGTGATCCCAAAGGGGCCCAATATGCTAAGCGAGGATGAGGCCTCTGAAAATGTGTCTCCCCTAAGGAGCACGTGAGTTGATTGATCCTCCGTGTCCATCTCTGCTGCAGGGGGTTTTTCTCAAATACCACAAGCCATCCCCTTGAGACTAGTAGCCGAAGAGGCTCCCGGGGGTCCATAAACTGATGTGGAAATCTTGGACTTCGAGAAAGAGCTACCCGAAAGAACCCCTCTGGCCACCAACACTCGGGATCTGACCTTTTCCCGAACTATTTTAGGGATCCCTTTGGTGCTGGGTTCTAGCTCTGGCATGAAGCCAATTAATCCCGAGACGAGTGTGGAGTATCTGTGCACTCACAGGAAGGATCTGCTGAGAAGCGGGGAGATGTAAGGGTACGGGAAAATGTCCAATGTTGATAGGATCCGGCATGGGCAGGCAAACATGTTGTAGGTAATACACTAACGGTGGTTAGATAATTTCCCTAGCTTTAATTGTATGTGTATGTGCACAGATGTTTGCTGATTATTGCAAATGATAACAACTTCTTCTAACGGTGTTCAAGCAATCGGTAACCTACTTCATATGGAGAAGAGGTACGGAGATGTGAATGGGAAGTATGAGAAAATGTAGATGTAGAAGTAGAAGTAGAAGTAGAAGTAGAAGTAGAAGTAGAAGGAGAAGGATAAGGTGGAAGAAAAGCTCCGAGCGACCTCGGCCACCGTAGAATCGCAGAGGGCCATTATTGGCCAAATGTCTGCCACCTATCGAAAGGTGAAGGCTTGCTGCAGAGAGAAGCAGGCTAAACTTTACAATTACCGTGAGCGTGTCAAGAGGGCGAATGATAGCATTCGGGGAATGAATGAAGATCTCGGTGACAACGCCATTGGCATTTTTGTGAATTCGGAGGAATTCTATGAGATTCAGGAGAAGACGATTGATAGGGCGGTGAAAGATATCCAGGCGTTACTACTCCGCTCGTATCCTGACTGACTTTTCTGCCTTTGACGTCGATGTTCAGAAGGCTACCGAGTCCCATGTGAGGAAGGAGGGCAATCCGGTGAGAGACAAGTCTGAGGATTTTATGGAGGAACTGATCTCGGATGATGAACCTGAAGCGGTTTCTTTCGATGATGATAGGTTCACCGGAGATCGTGCACCCGAGAGAGCGAAAAGGACTAGGTGTAGTTGACCTCCGAAAATGTTCATTTCCTTCTTTGTTGTCCACCATTGCGGGAGTTGTTATTACGGTATTTTTGTAATGGCTGTAGGCCAGGCATCATAATTTTCTTTGTGACTGCATTACAAATTTAACTGTGAAGTTTCGGGGTTTATTCATAGTATATTTTGTAGCGGCCGTAGGCCATATGGATTTCTTGTACTCATTCTTTAGAGGTTAACTTTTCATTATAAACCGTAGATTTAATATCGTATCTACTTGGTGAACACCAATTAGGGATTCATTATAACTGAATATTTAATATTTAAATTGTTTTCTCGTTATTCACGCTTTTCGATATTCGATATCATATATTCGGAGGGTTTGTTTTTTAGTAATGTTGAGCTTCGACTGTTTATAAAATAAGATTTGTCGAAACCCACTAATCGGTGGTTTCAAATGATAGAAGTTATTATGTCAATTATTGCCGATCTTATCAGCTTGTATTTTATCCAATGTTTTTAAGGATTTGGGGTTGAGACCTTATTTGAGATTTCGTGTTTCAAAAGCGGAGGCAATATGCAATTATCTTTCGAGACATTTGTGCTCCAAATAGGGAGACTTTCGGTTGTCCCGTACTATGGAGACTTTTGTGCTCCGAATAGGAGACTTTCGGCGTTCCCATGAGGGTGGAGACTTTCATTAATGAAATAACAAAAAGCAAGAGGATGTACTAAAATTGCTTACAGAGTATTTAACATGCGGGAATCGATATGATATAGGAAAATCATTGATACAGTATGTGGATAATCATTGGTAGTACTTCTTAAGGTGGTTTGCATTCCATGGGTTCCGTAAGGGCGTGCCATCCTCTGTTTTCAGTTTGTAGGCTCATTTCATTGACACTGAATCCACTATGTACAGTCCTTCCCACTTGTCCTCCAAACTACCGGAGGAAGGTATCTTGGTGGCGAATATTACCTTTTTCAAGACAAGATCACTCGGGCTGAATCTTCAGATACGAGCCTTGCTATCATGGTACTTGGCTACATTTTGTTGATGGTGAGCAGTTCGAATTCTGGCCAGGTCCTTCCTTTCTTCTAACTCATCGAGGCATGCTCGGAGTTCTTCTTCATTATCCCTCGGCTCATACGATGATACTCTTTTTGTAGGGATGTTAGTTTCTGTAGGTATGATCACTTCAGTATCGAATGTGAGCGAGTACGGAGTCTCCCCTGTAGCCGAATGTGGTGTGGTACGTATTGCCCATAAAATCTCTGGGAGTTTTTCAACCTAGGCTCCCTTTCGAGCTTGCAACTTCCTTTTGAGGAGAGTCTTAATTGTCTTATTCATGATCTCTACCTAACCGTTGCTCTAAGGGTGGGCTGGAGATGCAAACTTCAGATTTATGTTGTATTCCGAGCAAACCTTTCAAAGTTTGTTGTTATCAAATTGTGTTCCGTGATCTGCTACTAGGGTATGGGGTACTCCAAACCTGTAGATTATGGAATGCTTGATGAAATTTGTTATATTGGTTTCGGTCATGTGTTTTAGGGCCTCCGCCTCAACCTACTTGGTGAAATAATAGATTGCTACAATAGTAAATCTTTTATCGGATGTTCCCCTAGGGAGAGGTCTGATGATATCAACACCGAATCTTGAGAACGGCCACGGTGATGACAAGGGGGTCAATGTTTCTGTGGGGAGGCGAGGAACTGGACCGGTCCTTTGGCAACGGTCACATGATTTCGAGTGAGTTTTTGATTCCTTGAAGAGTGTGGGCCAATAGTACCCTTGCCGGGTTATTTGGTGACCAAGATTTTTTCTGGCTGAATGGATACCGTAGGATCCACTGTGGACTTCCTGAAGGATTTGTTCCATTTGTGGAGGACTCACACATCGAAGGTACGGCAGGGAGAAACTACGCCGAAAGATCGATCTGTTAATGACGAGGTAGCGAGGGGCCTGTCTTCTTATTCTCTGTGCTGTATTCCTTTCCGATGGGAGGGTTCCATCGCAGAGGTAATTCATGATAGGCTTCATCCATGATTCTCCACTAGGTTCCAGAATTAATATGCCGACTTCCTAATCTTTGGATAGGCTAGATACCGGTAGACGAAATACCGTGATAGTTCTGGGTAACTTCATGTCTGAAGTTTAGGCCAGCTTGGCTAGGGCATCGGTTTGTAAATTATGGTCTCTTGAGATTCGGATGAGTTCGTATCGGATGAACTTGGACATCAGTGCTTTGACCTGTCTTAAGTACTTGATCATTTCGGGGTCTTTGGCCTGGTAGTCCTGATTCACTTGATTGACGACTAGCTAGGAGTCACTGTATACTGTAACATGTTATGCCCCTATACTCAATATGATCTTTAACCCGGTAGTTAGGGCCTCATATTCCGCGACATTGTTCGACGCTTTAAAGTTGAATCGGAGTGATGTCTGGGTTAGGTTAACATCGGGTGTTTTGATAATTATCCCCGCTCCACTACCGTGACGGTTGGATGATTCGTCTATGAACATTTCCCACCAGGGGATATCTCCGGTAGATAGGTTAAACACCTTAGGGTTCGAGTGTTCAACGATAAAGTCAACCACTACTTGGCCCTTAACGGAAGTCCTTGGTTTAAACTAAATGTCGAATTCACTGATTTCCATTGCCCACTTGGTGAGCCTCCCTGCTAACTCCGGTCTCTAGGCTGATTTGTTAGGACAACTATAAGATGTGACTGAAAGTAAGGCCTAAGCTTCCGGGAGGCCATAATCAAGCTAAGCGCCAACTTCTCAATCTCCGGATACCTAGTCTCGGGGTCGGTCATGCTCTTGCTGACGTAATAGACTACTCTCTAAGTAGATCCTTCCTCTTTAATTAATACAGAACTTACGGCTATCTCTGAAACGGCTAGATAGAGGAATAATGTTTCACCTATGGTTGGCTTAACTAGCATAGGGGGTTTCTAGAGACAGACTTTCAGGTCTTCGAATGCGGCGTGACATTCGGATGTCCAGCAGAAGTCTCTGTAAGGATTCCCATATATTGATTGGCTTATTTCGTGGACAAACCACATGTTGGGGTTGATAATGTAAGGGTAGTTTAGGTGTTTGAACTTCATGCTCGGAGGCCCTTTCAAGACTTCAAGGGACAAGCACGCCAAAGGTATAATTTCTTGTGCTTGATTTTTCTTTGAAGAGATTTAGTAAGCACACACACACTTAGCATATTTGCATTTGTGTGCATACTCTTCACATGTCACTTTACACACTAGCACTTTGCTTTATATCTTGTTGTGTGTATATGTGCTTAGTAATTTGTTTCCCGATAGTGTTCGGAAACGTCCGCGCTCACACGTATGTGTGCTTGGTTTTGCGCGAAGACCGCCCACGGAGAATGCCCTTGGCTTCTCCTTGGTTTTCACCATTGTTGGTGATCGACGGTTATGATCGGTGGCTTGGCCGCCGAATCAAACCGCCATTTCAGTCAAGACAGGTCTGAAGCAATTCTGCGGTCACGATCGGTAGTCACGACCGCCGTTCGAAACCGCCGTTCATACCTGATCGATTTTAATCTCTCGGTCTAATTCGGCGGTTGGATCGGCGGTCACGAAACCGCCGAATGAAACCGCCGTTGATGCTCTGTTCTTCACGGGCTCAATTCGGCGGTCGTGATCGGCGGCCTGGCCGCCGATTGAAACAGCTGAACGGTGCGTTTCAGGGGCAAAATTGTCTTTTCACATGCCCAATTCTTGATGTCTATAAATATCTTACTTTCTCATTCTCTAATCAAGTTCTTTTAGTCTTTAGAACCCTAAACTTCAAAGAGAGATTTTTGAGAAAAAATCAAATCAAGAACTCACATTTAAACACTCAAATCAAATCTTTTTTGTATCAAAGTTCATCTTGCATTCATCTATGATTGGGTTTGCATCATCACAACATGCTTGGTAAGATTTTGATTAATTTCATCTTATTTTACTATTTTTACTATCAAGCATATTCTCTTTTAATTACTTGTATGTTTTTGATCATATAATAAATACAAGATTAGAGAAGTAATTGTGATGAATTGATTAAGTGTTGTTTTGTGATAGTTAATTAGGTTTTTGAATAATCTTGATTAGCTAAGCTATTTGACATGTCATTTAGCAATTGATATCTAGGGTTGATTAAATTGATTATATCATCATCCTAGATAAGCATCTAAGGTTACCTAGCCTTGTTTGTTATTTGAATATTCATACATATTCACATAGGTTGCATAATCTCTTCTTAGAGAATTAAGTCTTGAGGCTAAGGTTGCTTAGGCCTCAAGCAATTGGACTAAAGCCACTTTTAAAGGCCCGAGTGGTAGAAGTGGGGGGTTATTGACCGGAGTGTTAGACGAGGTCTACATAGGTTGTAAACTCCATTTCGATTAGTGGATTTCGAGGTCCGAGTGTGGCGAACTAAACAGCCCGTGGTTTTTCCCAGTGGTTGGGTTTCCACATATACATCAAGTGTTATTTAAATTCCGCACTATATTACACTTGCTTGTATTTTTGATTAGTAGGGGCATTTTCATAAAATTGACTTGCATGCGAAAATTGGGTAATAATAGTTAAAATCTATTCACCCCCCTCTAGATAATATATATCATACACACCGAGTATCCTTTTCAATTGGTATCAGAGCGGGTTCCTAGATATATTTAGGTGATCCTAGCTCATTTTAGGTGTGTTGTGCATTTGTGTGATTTTTGCTCATTCATACATTTTGCATACATTTGAATTCATTCATTACATACAATGAGTGGATACGGTGGCAACCATGAGGGTGCTTCAAGCACAAGGCCTCCTCTCCTCACCGGTGTGAATTATGCCTCATGGAAAGGCAAGATGGAGGTATATGTGTGCCAAATCCATGATAGGGCATGAATGGCTATTGAAGATGGGTATGCACCTCCTATGATGACTCCCACAGGTGGTGGAGAAGAAGTACTCAAGCCTAAGGCTTAGTGGTCACCTGAAGAGTTTGAGACTTCAAAATGGAATAGGAAGGCATGGCATGCTCTTCTATGTGCAGTGGATGAAAATCAGTACAAACTGATTCAGAACACTAGGATAGCTAAGGAGGCATGGGATATCCTAGAGGTTGCACATGAAGGAACCGATGTGGTTAAGGATTCCAAGCTACAAGTCCTTCAAACGCAATATGAGTTGCTTAAGATGGAGGAGGACGAGTGCTTCAATGACTTTGAAGTCAAGTTGATGGATATTGTGAATCAAAACCATCAACTCGGTGATCCTTATTCGGATAAGAGAGTTAAGCAGAAAATTATGAGGTCTCTCCCTGCTAGGTTTGAATCAAAGGTGACGGCTTTAGAGGAAAATAGCACTTATAAGGACATGAAGCCGAGCGAGATAATTGGAAGACTCCTCGCCTATGAATCTAGGAAGGCTCCTAGCATTTCACCTCCTAAAAGGCAAAAAGGAATTGCTTTGAAAGCTTCCAAGGTTGAGAAGGAGGAAAAAGGTGACTCGGACGAAGACATGGCATTATTGCTTAGAAGGTTCAAGAAATTTGTCAAGTTCGAGAAGAAGGGCTTTGGATCCAAAGGCCAAGACTTGAAGAAAAAGGCTTCCTTCAAGAGTTTTGAGCCTAGGCAAGAGAAGAGTGAAAAGAAAGGGGTCCAATGCTATGAGTGTGGTGGTATAGGTCACATCTCACTCGATTGTGGGAGCTTGAAGAACAAAATGGCAAAAGTGATGGCCACCACGTGGAGTGAGAGTGATGACTCCGGAAAGGGAGACAAGTCATCAAGTGATGATGAGCTTACCATCAACTACATGGCATTTGGGGCCACTTGTGTAGAAGATAAAGTTGTTGGTAAGAATGACTTGACTAGTGATCCCATAAAAGAAAAAAATGAAGAAGTAGCTCTAGAGGTGATAGGCGAAGCTACTCATTAGGATATGGCTCTCATTGACTCAAGAGACCAAGGTGAAGGTCTAAATGAGGGAAATGACTCCATTAGTGAGAATGAGAGTGGAGGAGATAACTTAAGTGAAGATGACTCCTCATCTAACTCTACAAATGGAAGTGTAGAGAAAATGGATGTAAATGACTTTATAGTCAAGTGTGAAAGTTCATTGGAGAAGAACAATAGAAAGTTGAAGATTTTAGAGGATGAAAATCTAGAACTTTCAACACACAATGACCACTTAAGTAAACAAGTGGAGGCATCCAAGAAGATTGAAGACAAGCTAAGGGATGAGCTAGCTATGTCTAAGAGGAATGAAGAAGGGTTGAAGAGAGAGCTTGTTGAAGCCATAGAGTCATTGTCTAGGATGACTGCAAGCACCAAGAAACTTGACCACATTCTTGGTAGTGGAAAGAACCCTTGTGACAAGAGAGGTATTGGGTATGAAGTAAGCAAGGAGATCACTACTCTAACCAAGACCATATTTGTCAAGAGTTTGAGCAAGAACGAAGCCTCACCGGTGCACACACCTAGGAAGAAAATCGATCTAGGACAATGCTCAAGAAGTGCACATGTGAAGGAAGCTCCAAAGAGACAACCTCAAGCTCAAAAAGTTCCTCAACCAAACTTCCCTCAAGCTCATATTCATCAAGGGAAGAGGCCAATCATGCAAAATGGAACAAGGAAGCAAACGAGACCAGTTCAACAACAAAGAAGATTTGAACCCGCTCAACCACAAAGTCATGGGAAGGCTCCTATGCATGCACAAGGACATGGTATGAATTCTAAATTTATCCCTACATGTCACTTTTGTGGTATTAATGGTCACATTAGAACAAATTGCTTTCATTTCATTAAATTATGTAGAATCAAAAGCATGATTGAAAAGAGAATGTCAAGAGCTAGAATGCATGCTAATAGGAAGGAAAATATTCATATTAATGATTGAAACAAATTATAGCACGGTGTGTATAAAACTATCTAGAGGGGGCGGGGTAAATAGATTTTAAGCTTATTACCCAATTTTTCGTATTAAGTCAGAATTATGAATTTACCCCTAACTAGATAAAGCAACAAATCAAGTATAAAATACGGAAATTAAATAAGACTTGATTTTTACGTGGAAACCCTCACGGGAAAAACCACGGGCTAGTAAGTAAGCCACACTCGAACCTCGAATCCACTAAATGTGTAAAACGATTACAACCTAATCCCGGAAGTAATCACACATCTACCTAATCCCGGTATGAGTGAACCTAGTCCAATTTACTTGCGATCTAAGCAACCTAATCCCGTAAGCTACACACAAGACTTACTTTCTCAATTAAGATAATAAAACCCTAAGTGAATATATGAATATCCAAATGCAACATAGAGCAAGGGAAACCCTATATGCTTATCTAAGATGATGAATATGCAATTAGAACAATCCTAGATATTAAAACTAAATGACATGTCAAATAGTTTAGCTAATCAAGATTAAGCACAAAACCTAATTAGCTATCACAATACAACTTCTCAAACATACATCACACTAATCTCAATCTTGTATCAAAAGATATATGAAAATCATACAAGTAATAAATTGAGATTGTTTGTTAAGAGAAAAACACAAAATATGTAAGATATTAGTGAAAAGCTTACAAAGCAAAGTATGATAAAGAATCCATGCAAGATGTCATCTAGATGATCAAGGATGATGCTAGATGATGATTGATGATCATGGAAAAGTGTTTGAGTGAACTAAAATTGAGTTCTTTGGAATTTTTCTTCTCTTTGAAAAATCTCCTAAGTATGGAATCTGAATATGAACTCCTCTTCTTGACCTAAAGTCAAAGTGGCATATATATAAGGGGCCAAAACAAGGTGTGGTCGTTTTGATAAGTTGGCCTCATATTTGCCTTGGGCGATGTACGTAGAGCGCCTCTTGTACAGCACTTGTACAGCGCCCCAACTCTGTTCTCACGGGAAAACAGAGTGGCGTTGTACGTAGAGCGCTTTGTACAGCGACCGAATTAAATCGATCAGGTCTGAACAACGCTCAATGGGCGCTGTTCGTACAGCGCTTCTGTAGAGCGCTTTAGGGAGCGCCCAATGCAAAAATGCAATCATAAGTCTAAGCATGACAAGGCAATTAGATATGCAAGTTGCAATAAAACTAACATGCAAGAAGAGATGTTAATGAACATTAATGCACAAAAATAAGACACACAACATACAAGTATTAAACAAATGCATGAGTTGTGAGTGTGTGCAACTATCTCTTCAAAACAAGTAAGCACAAAGAAATATGCCTTCGGTGCTTATCAATACGTGGTCTTCAAAGGGCTTCGTACACAAAAACCCGATACCTAGGCTACCCTTACAAAGAACCCCAACATGTGGTTTGTCCACGAAATGAGCTAATCAACAAATGGGAACCTTACAATCTCCCCCTTTGGCTATTTCGTGACAAAACCACCGCTCACATTGATTCCTCACATTAAAATAGAAACAACGGGATAACTATGATATTCTATAGTACAAAGAGATAAGAAAATAAAACTTCAAGTCTTCAATCTCTTGTAGAATAATCAAGCCCTGAAAAGAAAGTTTCTAACATTTCCAATACGTACATGTGAGATTTGAAAGTTCATAAAAATACTCGAGGTGTGTTCATCAATATAAAGCTAGAGGGGGGGTGAATAGATTTTATCTAATTATTACCCAATTTTCGCATGCATGTCAATTTTACGAAAATACCCCTAGCAAGTCAACAAAACATACAAGTGTAATAAGATGCGGAAATAGTAAAAGACACTTGATGTTTACGTGGAAAACCCAACCACTGGGAAAAACCACGGGCTGTTAAGTGCGCCACACTCGGACCTCGAAATCCACTATATGAAAAGACGGTTACACCCTCAAGTGATTCTCGGACCCTCACCCTAGATAACCTCAGGCTATGGACACTACCAATCGCCACTCTTGGTTCAATCCCTAGTGATATCCCCTGATACACTACTCTTGGCGTGAGCACCCTCTAATCTACCACGCGGGCCTTTTATAGCGGCTCTAGTCCAATTTGCTTGAGGCCTAAGCACACTTAGCCCCAAGACTTCAATCTCTCAAAAGAGATGCACAACCCTATGTGAATATGTATGAATATTCAATTAATGCAATAAGAGCTAGGGTACTCTAAATGCTTACCTAGGATTATAAGATGACAATATAATCAATCCTAGATATCACATATAGCTATATGACATGGCATATAACTTTAGCTAAGTAAAGGATCACCAATCCTAGATACAAAGCTATCATATAAAACCCATAAACATTCAAAGGATTAACTAGTTGATTAAAAAACAATCTATCAACCTAGTTATCAATACATCACACAAGAATGTTCATGGCATAGCTTTTAGGCAATAATGACCTAATCAAATAAGCTATGAAAAATAATCTCAATCAATAAATGAGATCAATTAGCTAGATGGCATATGAACATTAAAGCCTAGCTAACAAATAAAAACCCAATCAACACATAATCTCAATCTTATATGTAGAAATTAATCTAAACACATATAAGTAAAATATGAGATAAAATTGATAAGTAGAAACACTAATTATGTAAGATAAAAGTGTTCAACAAATCATACCATGTGTGTTGAAGAAGTCCCATGCATTAGCATATGCTAGATGATCCTAGATGATGCTTAGATGAAGATTTATGCATGTGGGGATGGGTTTAGAGAGATAAAGATATGATCTTTAAGCTTTCTCTCTCAAGTCTCTCTAAATATCTCTCTAGGGTTCTTATAATCAAAGACTTGTGTTCTGAACCAGAGATAAGGATGTATTTATAGAGACCAAAAACAGGGCAGGTGAAAATACAATTTTGCCCTTGAAACGCACCGATCGGCGGTTTCATTCGGCGGCCAGGCCGCCGAAATGAACCGCCGAATGGCTCCCGTGTGGAACAGGGGAACTTCGGCGACTTCATTCGGCGGGTTTGAAACCGCCGATCCCAACCGCCGTTTTGGACCCGAGAGATATATTTCAATCAGGTCACATTCGGCGGTTTCGAACGGCGGCAAGGCCGCCGAACTTAACCGCCGATTCACCAAAAATGGTGAAACCAAGGAGAAGCCAAAGGCATCTCCACCGGCGATCATCGCGCAAATCAAAGCACATTACCGTGCACGCGCGGACGTTTCCGAACATCCTTAGGGAAACGAATTACTCCACACTAAAAGCTAACATACATGAAGTGCAAGTGTGGGTATTGAATGCATCCTAATGCCTAACATGTCATGGCATTATCATATAACAAGATGCAATCAATTCAACATGCAAGAAGAGATATTGAATAAATCAATAAAGCACAATGCACACAACATATAAACACACCATACAAGAATAAGAGTTATGCATGTTGTGTGTGTGTGTGCAACTATATCTCTTCAAGCCAATGTAAGCACTAGATATATACCTTTGGTGCTTGTCCTCTTGAGGTCTTGGAAAGGGTCTTGATCTTCAACAAACACCTAGACTACCCTTACAACCAAACCCCAACATGTGGTTTGACCACGAAATAAGCCAATCAATAATGGGAATCCTTACAATCTCCCCCTTTGGCTATTTCGTGACAAAACCACCACTCACATTAATTCCTCACAACATAATAGAAACTACAGGTCTACTTATGATTTTCTACTTTACAAAGAGATAAGATAAATAGTCTTGAAGTCTTCAATCTCAAGTAGAACAATCAATCCCTGAAAGCACAGTTTCTATACTTTCTAATACAAGAAAAGGTGAGATGAATCAAGTGAGATAAAACAAGCATTTGCATTTAAAGATTTAAGTACAACATCATGCAATGTATGAATGTGCAAATGCTCCCCCTCAAAGGGTTACTCCCCCTCAATTAGTATTCTCCCCAACATGCACAATTGCTACTACAATTTGCAACTCCCCTTACCACAACATACTCCCCCTTTTTGTCATGATATAGACAAGGGAGTAATCCCCAACCGGGTCACTCAAGGCAAAGAGAGTTAGTAGCATTCTAGTATATGCATAATCAATATAAGTCACTTTATGCAATCTCAAATTTATTGGAGAGAAACAAGGAGATTTATTTAAATAAAATGTGTGAATCAAAAAATTGCTTTGCATACAAGACATGTAGCATTTAAGTCCAAAATATCATGGTATTTGGCAAAGCAAATGACAAAGGTTTTCAATATGAATTCAAACCAATTTCACCAATGTCAAGAGAGAAGCAAGGATATAGGTTTTCATTGATTTCAATTTAAGAACAACTATATCCAACTTTATAAGCTAAACATGTCATGAGCGACTTTGCACCCTACTTGATTTTTCCGGATAAGATATCCGTATGATAGTAGACATGTTCAACCAATAAAGAAAGAGAGACATTTGGATTGTAAAATCCTTGAATGGATACAAAATCCTTTTTCATTTGAGTCTCATAAGCTTTTTCACACATTATTTTGCATTTAAAAAATGCAATCATCAAACCATGCTTTTCAAGATTAGCATTTAGCATGTCATTTTAGCAATCATCATGTCATGGAGATCATTATAGGTCATTCAAATTAAATCCTATGTATATATCTCCTAGTCCAAAAATGCATGTTTGAACATAAATATGACATGGATTGCAATACAAGCATTGATCACACTTATTGAATAGAAAATATGTATACATAGTGTAACCAAGCTAACTCAAGCAACAAAAAGAGAAGCATAAGATATTTCAAATTTTTTGCAAGTGACTAGATGCAAAATAGCTCTCTTTGCTTAAGTTCCCCATATGGGGTCAAATATCCACACCACTTCAATGAAGGGCATGTGGTTTAAAAGACTTACCAAGTCCATAGGACCTAGTTGAACCTATTTGAGACATGTTTGTCTCGTAGCAAGCGGGTTCGTCTTTTCTAATCCACTTAGGTGCCTCAAAAACATACCTAGTGGTCATAGGTTCTAGAGTTCTAGATGGCAAAGAATCATGCAAATGATTTTCTTCCTTTTTAAGGACATGCATCTTAGCTCTAGCCTTTTTCTTTTCAATCATGCATATAAGATTACATATTTAAATGTAATGCAAGCAACTTGGTCTAACATGACCAACAATACCACACAAAAGACAAGAGGAGATAAGGTTAGGAATTATACCATTCCCTTGAGCATGCAAAAGTGCTTTCCCTTGTCGTTGTGGTTGTCTTGGTAGTTGGATAGGATCTCTCCTCCTTTGATGATGACCAAGACAAAGTTGCTTGCTCGGTTGAGCTTGCATGATTGAACACTTCCCTATTAAGATCGTAGGTTGAGGGAAGATAGCCTTCTTGGTTGGTTAGACCAAGATTGAGGAAGGCTTGGGCTTGAAGCTCTTTGGAGATGTGAGCAACGCCCTTTCATCTTCGTCTCCTCTCTCTCCTTAGAGGGACATCTCCTCATCGGAGTCATTTTCTTCTCTCATAAAATCACTCATAGTGTTTGCGTTGAATGAATGCAAATGAGAAGAATGCAAGATGTATGTCAAAAACAATAATCATACAAAATGCAAAAACACACCAAAATGAGCTAGGATCACCTAAGTATATCTAGGAACCCGCTCTGATACCAATTGAAAGTTCATAAAAATACTCGAGGTGTGTTCATCAATATAAAGCTAGAGGGGGGGGGTGAATAGATTTTATCTAATTATTACCCAATTTTCGCATGCATGTCAATTTTACGAAAATACCCCTAGCAAGTCAACAAAACATACAAGTGTAATAAGATGCGGAAATAGTAAAAGACACTTGATGTTTACGTGGAAAACCCAACCACTGGGAAAAACCACGGGCTGTTAAGTGCGCCACACTCGGACCTCGAAATCCACTATATGAAAAGACGGTTACACCCTCAAGTGATTCTCGGACCCTCACCCTAGATAACCTCAGGCTATGGACACTACCAATCGCCACTCTTGGTTCAATCCCTAGTGATATCCCCTGATACACTACTCTTGGCGTGAGCACCCTCTAATCTACCACGCGGGCCTTTTATAGCGGCTCTAGTCCAATTTGCTTGAGGCCTAAGCACACTTAGCCCCAAGACTTCAATCTCTCAAAAGAGATGCACAACCCTATGTGAATATGTATGAATATTCAATTAATGCAATAAGAGCTAGGGTACTCTAAATGCTTACCTAGGATTATAAGATGACAATATAATCAATCCTAGATATCACATATAGCTATATGACATGGCATATAACTTTAGCTAAGTAAAGGATCACCAATCCTAGATACAAAGCTATCATATAAAACCCATAAACATTCAAAGGATTAACTAGTTGATTAAAAAACAATCTATCAACCTAGTTATCAATACATCACACAAGAATGTTCATGGCATAGCTTTTAGGCAATAATGACCTAATCAAATAAGCTATGAAAAATAATCTCAATCAATAAATGAGATCAATTAGCTAGATGGCATATGAACATTAAAGCCTAGCTAACAAATAAAAACCCAATCAACACATAATCTCAATCTTATATGTAGAAATTAATCTAAACACATATAAGTAAAATATGAGATAAAATTGATAAGTAGAAACACTAATTATGTAAGATAAAAGTGTTCAACAAATCATACCATGTGTGTTGAAGAAGTCCCATGCATTAGCATATGCTAGATGATCCTAGATGATGCTTAGATGAAGATTTATGCATGTGGGGATGGGTTTAGAGAGATAAAGATATGATCTTTAAGCTTTCTCTCTCAAGTCTCTCTAAATATCTCTCTAGGGTTCTTATAATCAAAGACTTGTGTTCTGAACCAGAGATAAGGATGTATTTATAGAGACCAAAAACAGGGCAGGTGAAAATACAATTTTGCCCTTGAAACGCACCGATCGGCGGTTTCATTCGGCGGCCAGGCCGCCGAAATGAACCGCCGAATGGCTCCCGTGTGGAACAGGGGAACTTCGGCGACTTCATTCGGCGGGTTTGAAACCGCCGATCCCAACCGCCGTTTTGGACCCGAGAGATATATTTCAATCAGGTCACATTCGGCGGTTTCGAACGGCGGCAAGGCCGCCGAACTTAACCGCCGATTCACCAAAAATGGTGAAACCAAGGAGAAGCCAAAGGCATCTCCACCGGCGATCATCGCGCAAATCAAAGCACATTACCGTGCACGCGCGGACGTTTCCGAACATCCTTAGGGAAACGAATTACTCCACACTAAAAGCTAACATACATGAAGTGCAAGTGTGGGTATTGAATGCATCCTAATGCCTAACATGTCATGGCATTATCATATAACAAGATGCAATCAATTCAACATGCAAGAAGAGATATTGAATAAATCAATAAAGCACAATGCACACAACATATAAACACACCATACAAGAATAAGAGTTATGCATGTTGTGTGTGTGTGTGCAACTATATCTCTTCAAGCCAATGTAAGCACTAGATATATACCTTTGGTGCTTGTCCTCTTGAGGTCTTGGAAAGGGTCTTGATCTTCAACAAACACCTAGACTACCCTTACAACCAAACCCCAACATGTGGTTTGACCACGAAATAAGCCAATCAATAATGGGAATCCTTACAAGATGAATCAAGTGAGATAAAACAAGCATTTGCATTTTTAGAATTTAGGCACAACATTACAAAATATATGCAATGTATGAATGTGCAAATGCTCCCCCTCAAAGGGTTACTCCCCATCAATGTGTTATCTCCCCAACATGCACAATTGCTACTCCAATTTGCAACTCCCCTTACCACATCCTACTCCCCCTTTTTGTCATGATATAGGCAAAGGAGTAGTCCCCAACCTGGTCACTCAAGGCAAAGAGAGATAGTAGCATACTAAATATTTGCATAGTCATATAAGCCACTTTATGCATCTCAATAAATTGGAGAGAAACAAGGAGATTTATTTATATTGAAAATGTGTGAATAATCATGCTTTGCATACAAGACATGTAACATTCAAGTCCAAAATACAATGGTATTTGGCAAAGCAAATGACAAAGGTTTCTAAATGAATTCAAACCAATTTCACCATTTGTCATGAGAAAAGCAAGGATATAGAGATTATTGATTTCAATTTAAGAGTAACTATATCCAACTTTATAAGCGAAACATGACATGAGCGACTTTGCACCCTATTTGATTTTTCCGGATAAGATATCCGTATGATAGTAGTCATGTTCAACTAATAAGGAAGGAGAGACATTTGGAATATAAATTCCTTTGAACGGATACAAGATCCTTTATTCATTTTGAGTCTCATAAGCTTTCACACAAGTTTTGCATTTTAAGAATATGCAATCATCAATTCATGCTTTTCATGAGAGCATGTTATATGAATTTCATGCTTTTTCATTTGTCATTAGCATGTTATAAAAGAATCATCATGTCATGGAGATAACTATAGGTCATTCACATCATACTTCCTAAGTAGATCTCCTAGTCCAAAAATGCATGTTTGAACTAAAATATGACATGGATTGTTGACAAGCATTGATCACACTTATTAGATAGAAAACATATATACATATGTGCAACCAAGCTTACTCAAGCAATTAGGAAAGAGGCATAAGATTTTTCAAATTTTTGCAAACAATAAATATGCAAAATAGCTCTCTTTGCTTGAGTTCCCCATATGGGGTCAAGTACCATACTCATCACTCCACCAAACAAATTCCAATAGATCTACTAAGAGTTTTAAATCGAGTAGCATCTAAAGGTTTAGTGAATAGGTTACATGCTCAAGTACAATAACTTTGTTCTCAACTAGCTCTCTAATGAAGTGATGGCGGATGTCAATATGCTTAGTTCTAGAGTGTTGTACCGGATTCTTGGAAATATTAATAGCACTCATATTATCACAAAAGAGAGTAAGTGTACCTTAGTTGAATCCGTAGTCTACTAGCATTTGCTTTATCCATATAAGTTGAGTGCATCCACTCCCCGCGGCTATGTACTCGGTTTCCACCGTGGACAAGGAAATCGAGTTTTGCTTCTTGCAAAACCAAGACACCAAGTTATTGCCTAGAAAGAAGCAATCGCCCGATGTGCTCTTCCTATCATCACAATTTCCTGCCCAATCCGCATCACTATATCCTACAAGACTAGGATTAGTGTCAAATGAGTACCAAATTCCATAATTATAAGTCTCATTCACAAAGCGAATGACTCTCTTAACCGAAGAGAGATGGGACTCCTTGGGATCGGATTGGTACCTAGCACAAACTCCTACACTAAATGATATATCGGGCCTACTTGCGGTCAAATAGAGCAAGCTCCCTATCATGCCACGATATAAGGTTTGGTCCACACTTTTAACGCTAGCATCCTTGCTTAGCTTCAAAGTGGTGCTCATAGGAGTGTCACAATGTTTGGCTTTTTCAAGACCAAACTTCTTCACTAGGTTTTTGGCATATTTGGCTTGGGTTATGAAAATCCCATCATCCAGTTGCCTAATTTACAAACCTAGGAAGTAACTAAGCTCACCAACAAGACTCATCTCAAATTCATGAGACATAACATCAACAAATTGTTGAACCTTGGTGTTGTTGGTGGAGCCAAACACTATATCATCAACATATATTTGAGCTATGAAAAGCTCATCATTGTTTCTTTTGATGAATAGTGTCTTGTCAACATTACCACGTGTGTAGTCATTGTCAACAAGAAATTGAGTGAGGCGCTCATACCAAGCCCTCGGTGCTTGTTTCAACCCATATAGAGCCTTCTTGAGGCGAAAGACATGGTTGGGGTGGTGAGCATCCACAAACCCCTTGGGTTGTTCAATAAACACTTCCTCTTGCAAGAAGCCATTGAGGAAGGCACTCTTGACATCCATTTGGTGCAATTTGAACTTGTGCACACAAGAAATGGACAAGAGAAGCCTAATAGACTCTAAACGGGCAACGGGAGCAAATGTCTCCTCAAAGTCGATACCCTCAATTTGAGAGTACCCTTGTGCTACAAGTCTAGCCTTGTTCCGCACTATGTTGCCATCCTCATCGGATTTGTTCCTAAATATCCATTTAGTGCCTATGACATTAGTGGTCTTAGGCTTAGGAACTAGAGTCCAAACCTCATTCCTTTCGAATTGGTTTAGCTCTTCTTGCATGGCAAGAACCCAAAATTCATCATTTAAGGCTTCTTCAACCTTTTTGGGTTCAATTTGAGAGGTGTAGCATGTGTAGCTAATAAGATTAGCAAGTTGACGTCTAGTCCTAACACTTTCATTAACCTCTCCAATGATATCTTCTTTATCATGGAGTTTCCTAACCCATTGAGCGGGTTCTTTAGAGTTCAAGAGAGGAACTCTATCAATAGGTTGTGTGTCATCATTGTTGACATTAGATGTCCCAACATTAGGAGACACCACAACATACTCCAAAGGAGAAACATCACTAAAAATAACCTCCTCCTAATGATCATTTGACTTGAGCCTAGTATCATCAAATACGACATTGGATGATTCCATAACACTTAGAGTCTTTAAATTGAAAACTCTATAGGCTCTACTATTCAAGGCATAGCCAATAAAAATACCCTCATCACTCTTAGCATCGAATTTGCCAAGTTGATCACGGTCATTCAAAATGTAGCATTTGCTTCCAAAAGTGTGGAAGTAGCTAACATTTGGCCTCTTGCCTTTCCATAACTCATAGGAGGTGTTTCTAGTACCAGGCCTTAGGAAAACTCTATTTCCTATATAGCAAGCCGTATTGATGGCTTCGGCCCATAGGTTCCTAGGTACATTGTTGCTAAGGAACATCACACGGGCCATCTCTTGAAGGACCCTATTTTTCCTCTCAACAACTCCATTATGTTGAGGTGTCCTAGGAACCGAAAACTCATGGGAGATGCCTAAACCATTACAAAAGGTTTCAAAAGTAGCATTCTCAAATTCCCTCCCATGGTCACTTCTAATCCGTTTTATGCTTTTAATATTAGAGTTCATTTCATTTTGTATTTTATTACAAAGCATTTTAAACTAATCAAATGTTTCAGATTTTTCTCTAAGAAAATATGTCCATGTGAACCTAGAGAAATCATCAACACAAACAAAAATGTATCTCTTTCCACCTAAACTTTCAGTTTGCATGGGACCCATGAGGTCCATGTGGACAAGCTCAAAAGGCTCTTTGGTGGTGAGATACTTACCCTTTTTGTGCATGCTTTTAGTTTGCTTTCCTTGTTGGCAAGGTCCACAAACACCATTGGCTTTCTTCCCAAGCTTAGGGAGGCCACGCACACAATTGAACTTTCCAAGGGTCCGTAGATCCCTAAAGTTCATGTGGCAAAGTCTTTCATGCCACAACTCAATTTGCCCA
This sequence comes from Acer yangbiense, assembly GCA_008009225.1. Taxonomy (NCBI): domain Eukaryota; kingdom Viridiplantae; phylum Streptophyta; class Magnoliopsida; order Sapindales; family Sapindaceae; genus Acer; species Acer yangbiense. The sequence continues at coordinate 17,196 of VAHF01000174.1, read as the reverse complement.
TCTATGGACACATAATTAGATACAATACTAGCTTCAAGACAATAATAATTGTCGCTAGATCTCATGCCCTTCAACAAGGTTTGTCCATCGGGTTTTAGGATAGAGCAATAATCTTTAGAAAACAAGACGGAATATCCTTCATCACTAAGATGTGAAATGCTTATTAAATTGGCTTTCAAGCCATCAACAAATAAAGCATTGGATAAGGAGGGTAATCCGGGAACGGAAATGGTTCCTTTCCCTACAACATTTCTTTTGGATCCATCACCAAAAGTGACATTTCCACCTTCCTCCATAACAAGAGTCTCGAAGAAACTCTTGTTTCCCGTCATGTGCCTAGAGCACCCACTATCCAAATACCAAAAATTAGAAGAATTTGCCTTCAAGGCTATTTGAGCAACATGGCAAACATTTTCATTCTTTCTAATCCACTTAGCAACAATTTTAGTTTTCTTAGTGGTCTTTGATACATGTGCTCTACTATTCCTAGGATCATGCAAATCAATATTATCATTCCTAGGAACATGCATCTTGGCTCTATTCTTTATCTTTTCAATCATGCTTCGTGTTCTACACATTTTAATATATTGAAAGCAATTTGATCTAATATGACCATCACAACCACAAAAGTGACAAATAGGGATGAAAAAAGGAATCATACCTTGTCTTTGTGGATAAGTGGGTTCAATCCATCTTCGTTGTTGAACTGGTCTAGGTTGCTTCCAAGCTTGAGGTTGCATGATTGGTCTCTTTCCTTTGTGAGCCAATTGTTGAGGAATGTTGGCTTGAGGGACCCTAGGGGGTTGAGCTTGAGGTTGCCTTCTTGGCCCCATCTTCACTTGTGCATTTGAGCATTGTCCTACTTCTAATTTCTTCCTAGGAATTTGCACAAATGAAGTTTCTTCGTTCCTCAAGGACTTAACAAACACGGTCTTGTTAGAGGTTGAGATCTTCTTGCCATCTTCATACCCAAGACCCCTCTTGTCACATGAACTCTTTCCAACACCAAGCGTATGGTCAAGCTTCTTGGTGCTAGAATCTATCTTAGCCAAGGACCCTTTAACTTCTACAAGTTCCCTCTTCAAGCCTTCTTCACTTCTCTTGGATAAGTCTAACTCCTCAATTAACTTATCATCTCTCCTCTTCAATCTTTCCACTTGTTCACTTAAGTGGTCATTGTGAGTCGAAAGTTCAAGGTTCTCTTCTCTCAACCTCTCAATCTTTCTTGTGCTTTTAATTGCTAAATCATTGAACTCGGCATGGTATTTAGCAAGCACCTTTTGCTCCACAAATTTCTTTATGGAATTAGAAGAGGAGTCACTTTCTACTTCACTAGAGTCAATTTCCTCTTGACTCATTTCCTCTCTTTCACTAGCACTTTTGCTCTTGTGAGATGAGGCAAAAGCTAGGAAGTTAGCCATGAGCTCTTCTTCACTTGAAGACTCATCTTCCTCATTGGAGCCATCACTACTCCCACTCCAAGTGGCGGCCATCACTTTGTCCTTCTTCTTTTCATTGTGATTAGCACATTCGGGGGCAAAGTGACCAATCCCACTATATTCAAAGCATCAGACCCCATTCCTTTCGGTCCTCTCTTGTCTAGGCTCAAACTTCTTGAAGGAACCTTTTTTCTTCAAGTCTTGTCCTCTTGACCCAAATCCCTTCTTCTTCTTGAACCCCATAACCTTATTAAACATTTTCACGAATAAGGCAAGGTCTTCATCCGATTCATGCTTTGCCTCATTTGCATCCTTAGATGCTTTCAAAGCTATTCCTTTAGACTTCTTAGGAGGAGTAGTGGTGCTAGGAGCCTTCCTAGACTCATATGCAAAGAGACGTCCAATCACCTCACTTGGCTTCATATCCATGTAGCCACTATTTTCTTCTATGGCCGTCACCTTTGATTCAAACCTATGGGGGAGAGATCTCATAATGTTTTGCTTGACTCTCCTATCCGAATACGGGTCTCTAAGTTGATGGCTTTGATTTACAATGTCCATCAATTTGATTTCGAAGTCATTGAAGCATTCATCCTCTCCCATCCTAAGTAGCTCAAATTGAGTTTGGATGACTTGAAGCTTGGACTCCTTCACCACCTCGGTTCCCTCATGTGCAACTTGAAGGATGTCCCATGCCACTTTTGCAATCTGAGTGTTCTGAATAAGCTTGTACTGATTCTCATCCATTGCACACATGATGGCATGCATAGCCTTCCTATTCCACTTTGAAGCCTCAAACTCTTGCGCGTTCCATTGTGCCTTAGGCTTCAAAACTTCTTCTCCTCCACCACCGGGAGTCATCTTGGGTAGATCATATCCGTCTTCCACCGCCATCCATGCACGGTCATGAATTTGGCATATGTAGGATTCCATCTTCCTTTCCATTGGGAATAATTCAAACCGGTAAGAAGTGGAGGCCTTGTGCTAGAAGCACCTTCGTGGCCACCACCATTTCCACCGTTTCCACTCATAGTGTTTATGAATGAATGGAATGAATGAAATGAATGCAAATGTATGAATGATCAAAAAAACACACAAAATGCAAAACACACCAAAATAAGCAAGGATCACCTATGTATGTCTAGGAACCCGTTTTGATACCAATTGAAACAAATTATAGCATGGTGTATATAAAACTATCTAGAGGGGGGGGTGAATAGATTTTAAGGTTATTACCTAATTTTTCGTATTAAGTCAAAATTACGAATTTACCCCTAACTAGATAAAGCAACAAATCAAGTATAAAATACGGAAATTAAATAAGACTTGATTTTTACGTGGAAACCCTCACGGGAAAAACCATGGGCTAGTAAGTAAGCCACATTCGAACCTCAAATCCACTAAATGTGTAAAACGATTACAACCTAATCCCGGAAGTAATCACACACCTACCTAATCCCGGTATGAGTGAACCTAGTCCAATTTGCTTGCGATCTAAGCAACCTAATCCCGGAAGCTACACACAAGACTTACTTTCTCAATGAAGAGAATAACACCCTAAGTGAATATATGAATATCCAAATGCAAGATAGAGCAAGGGAAACCCTATATGCTTATCTAAGATGATGAATTTGCAATTAAAGCAATCCTAGATATTACAAACTAAATGACATGTCAAATAGTTTAGCTAATCAAGATTAAGCACAAAACCTAATTAGCTATCACAATACAACTTCTCAAACATACATCACACTAATCTCAATCTTGTATCAAAAGATATATGAAAATCATACAAGAAATAAATTGAGATTGCTTATTAAGAAAAACACAAAATATGTAAGATATTAGTGAAAAGCTTACAAAGCAAAGTATGATGAAGAATCCATGCAAGATGACATCTAGATGCTCAAGAAGAATGCTAGATGATGATTGATGATCATGAAAAGATGTTTGAGTGATTAAAGATGAGTTCTTGGGAATTTTTCTTCTCTTTGAAAAATATCCTAAGTATAGAATCTGAATATGAACTCTTCTTATTGACCTAAAGTCAAAGTGGCATATATATAGGGGGCCAAAACAAGGTGTGGTCATTTTGATAAGTTGGCCTCATATTTGCCTTGGGCGCTATACGTAGAGCGCCTCTTGTACAGCGCTTGTACAGCGCCCCAACTCTGTTCTCACGGGAAAACAGAGTGGCGCTGTACGTAGAGCGCTTTGTACAGCGACCCAACAGCGACCGAATTAAATCGATCAGGTTCTGTAGAGCGCTTTAGGGAGCACCCAATGCAAAAATGCAATCCTAAGTCTAAGCATGACAAGGCAATTAGATATGCAAGTTGCAATCAAACTAACATGCAAGAAGAGATGTTAATGAACATTAATGCACAAAAAATAAGACACACAACATACAAGTATTAAACATATGCATGAGTTGTGAGTGTGTGCAACTATCTCTTCAAGACAAGTAAGCACAAAGAAATATACCTTCGGTGCTTATCAATACGAGGTCTTCAAAGGGCTTCGAACAATAAACCCGATACCTAGGCTACCCTTACAAAGAACCCCAATATGTGGTTTGTCCATGAAATGAGCCAATCAACAAATGGGAACCTTACGATGTTCCTATTATTTCTAGTACTCTTGAACCATTGGCCACTAGGATGAAAAGTGTCATATCTATGTGGATAAAGAAAAATGAACCCGCTTGCTATGAGACTAACAAGTCTCAAATAGGTTCATCCAAGTCAAATGGACTTGGGAGGTCTATAGGACCTCATGACCTTCATTGATGAAGGATGATATTGACCCCATATGGGGAACTCAAGCAAAGAGAGCTTATGCATACTTGTTGCATGCAAATATTTGAAAAATCTTATGCTTCTTTGTTAATTGCTTGAGTAAGCTTGGTTGCACATATGTATATATGTTTTCAATTCAATAAGTGTGAACCATGCTTGTCTACAATCCATGTCATATTTATGTTCAAACATGCATTTTTGGACTAGGAGATTTACATAGGAAGTAAGATATGAATGACCTATAGTTATCTCCATGACATGATGATTCTTAATGACATGCTTAAAAAATTGAAAAGCATGAGTTGTTTTTATAACATGCTAATGACATATGAAAAGCATGAAATTCAAATGACATGCTCAAATGAAAAAGCATGAATTGATGATTGCAATTTTTAAATGCAAAACTTGTGTGAAAAAGCTTATGAGACTCAAAATGAATAAAGGATCTTGTATCCGTTCAAAGGAATTTATATTCCAAATTGTCTCTCTTTCTTTATTTGTTGAACATGTCTACTATCATACGGGTTTCATTCCCAGAAAAATCAAATAGAGTGCAAAGTTGCTCATGACATGTTTGGCTTATAAAGATGGATATAGTTGCTCATATATTAAAATCAATGAAAACTCTATATCCTTGCTTCTCTCATGACATTGGTGAAATTGGTTTGAATTCTTATTAGAAACCTTTGTCATTTGCTTTGCCAAATACCATTGTATTTTGGACTTGAATGCTACATGTCTTGTATGCAAAGCATGTTTTGTTTCACACATTTATTTCAAAATAAATCTCCTTGTTTCTCTCCATTTGATAGAGTTGCATAAAGTGCATTTTATGATTATGCAAATGACTTGAATGCTATCATCTCTCTTTGCTAAGTGACCCGGTTGGGGACTACTCATTTGCCTATATCATGACAAAAAGGGGGAGTAGAATGGTGGTAAGGGGAGTTGCAAATTGTGGTAGCAATTGTGCATGTTGGGGAGACAATACATTGAGGGGGAGTAACCCTTTGAGGGGGAGCATTGCATTCATCATACATTGCATGATGTTGTGTTTAATTCTTAGAAATGCAAATGCTTGTTCTAATTCTCACTTGATTCATATCACTTTTTACTTGAATTGGAAAGTATAGAAACTTTTCTTTCAGGGATTGATTGTTCTACTTGAGATTGAAGACTTCAAGATTATTTTTACATATCTCTTTGTAAAGTAGAAAATCATAGTAGACCCGTAGTTTCTATTATGTTGTGAGGAATCAATGTGAGTGGTGGTTTTGTCACGAAATAGCCAAATGGGGAGATTGTAAGGATTCCCATATATTGATTGGCTTATTTCGTGGACAAACCACATGTTGTGGTTGATAATGTAAGGGTAGTTTAAGTGTTTGAACTTCATGCTCGAAGGCCCTTTCAAGACCTCAAGGAACAAGCACGCCAAAGGTATAATTTCTTGTGCTTGATTTTTCTTTGAAGAGATTTAGTAAGCACACACACACACTTAGCATACTTGCATTTGTGTGCATACTCTTCACATGCCACTTTACACACTATCACTTTGTTTTATATCTTGTCGTGTGTATATGTGCTTAGTAATTCGTTTCCCGATAGTGTTCGGAAACATCCGCGCTCACACGTATGTGTGCTTGGTTTTACGTGAAGACCGCCCACGGAGAATGCCCTTGGCTTCTCCTTGGTTTTCACCATTGTTGGTGATCGGCAGTTATGATCGGCGGCCTGGCCGCCGAATCAAACCTCCCATTCAGTCAAGAGAGGTCTGAAGCAATTATGCGGTCATGACCGCCGTTCGAAACCGCCGTTCATACCTGATCATTTTTAATCTCTCGGTCTAATTCGGCGGTTGGATTGGCGGTCACGAAACCGCCGAATGAAACCGACGTTGATGCTCTGTTCTTCACGGGCTCAATTCGGCGGTCGTGATCGGTGGCCTGGCCGCCGATTGAAACCGCCGAACGGTGCGTTTCAGGGGTAAAATTGTCTTTTCACATGCCCAATTCTTGATGTCTATAAATATCTTACTTTCTCATTCTCTGATCAAGTTCTTTTAGTTTTTAGAACCCTAAACTTCAAGAGAGATTTTTGAGAAAAATCAAATCAAGAACTCACCTTTAAACACTCAAATCAAATCCTTTTTGCATCAAAGTTCATCTTGCATTCATCTATGATTGGGTTTGCATCATCACAACATGTTTGGTAAGATTTTGATTAATTTCATCTTATTTTAGTATTTTTACTATCAAGCATATTCTCTTTTAATTACTTGTATGTTTTTGATCATATGATAAATACAAGATTAGATAATTAATTGTGATGAATTGATCAAGTGTTATTTAAATTCCGCACTATATTACACTTGCTTGTATCTTTGACTAGTAGGGGCATTTTCGTAAAATTGACTTGCATGTGAAAATTGGGTAATAATAGTTAAAATCTATTCACCCCCCCCCTTTAGATAATATATATCATACACACCACGTATTTGTTTCAGTCCCCCTTGTTTTTTAGGGCTTTAAAGATCAGGAGACACTTATCGATTAACTTCGAAATGAACCTGGACAGGGCCACTACCATGCCGTTGAGTTTCTGTATGTCTTTTGCTCTTCTCAGTGGAAGGAGATCAATTACCGCTTTGATTTTATCGGGGTTTGCTTCGATTCCCTACTGATGGACCATGAACCCGAGGATTTCCCGGATGAAACTTTGAATACGCACTTGGTGGGATTGAGCCGCATCTGATACTGCCTCAGGAGGAGGAAGGTCTGTCGAAGGTTAGGCACATGTTCTTCTATGGTCACTGACTTGGTCAACATATCATCAACGTAGACTTCCATAGTTCTTCCGATTTCATTGGAGAATATCCTATTAACGAGTCTCTGGTAGGTTGCTTTGGCGTTCTTAAGGCCGAAAGGCATCACCCGATAGTAGTATACACTGCGATCGGTGATGAAAGCGGTTTTGGCTTCGTCTTTCTCATCTATTCGAATCTGGTTATATATGGAGTAAGCATCCATAAAACTGAGCAATTCATACCCGAATGTCGCGTCTACCAACTAGTCTATTCTCGGTAATGGGAATCTATCTTTCGGGCATGCTTTGTTCAAGTCGGTGTAGTCAACACACATTCTCCACCTCCCGTGTTTTTTCTTTACTAAGACCACGTTCGATAGCCATTCGTTGTAGTCCAGGTTTCAGATGAAACCTACTTTTAGGAGTTCATCAATTTCGGTGGCTACCGCTTCATATCGCTCACTGTTGAATGACCTTCTTTTCTGTGAGACTGGTTTGAACAACGGGTCCACACTTACGAAATGGGAAATCACTGAGGGTTCTATGTCCGGCATGTTTGTGTGGTTTCCATGCGAAAATATCTGAGAATTCTTTCAAGAGCTTTACGAGCTTGTTTATGACGTGTGGTTTAAATTTGCTCCGATGAGAACTGTCTTTTTCCGAATCTTCGTCACGGAGTGTTATTTTCAACAATGGCTTGGTGGGTTTCTCCTGCCGGTTGTGATCCTACCTCTTGCGAGTCAAGGCTTGTGACGTGAATATCATCAAGTGGGGTTGTATCGTATGTCTGGGCTTCAACTATGCCCCTGATTTGTTTCCTCTTTAGTCTCCTTTGTTTCGGCATGTTCCTTCGTGGAAGGGTGCTGCACTGTAATTTCCAATGGTGAGTACGGGATTTGATCCAATCTGGATACATCTCTTGTACTCCTTCTTGTTCACGCTCACTTCTCTCGCACTAACTTCGGTAGGGAACTTCATCTTTAAAGAATAATGCTGGTTGCTACTCGGAGGGCATAGAGTGTCGGTCTTCCGATAAGAATGTTAAAGGGGAAAGGATGTCAACAACCTGGAAACTAACCCACACAGTGCGTATCTGAGGTCTAGTCCCGAATCGGAATGGTAGTTTCTATCTGGCCTTCTGGCCTGGTACGGTGTCCACCAATACCTCTAATGTAATATCTGGAGCCTTGGAGCTGCTGTAGAGTATATTCGAGTTTCTGGAGTGGGTCCCCAGTGGATGATGTCCAATAAGCTTCCGTGGTCGATAAGGGTTCTTTTTGCTATCCTGGTTTCCTACTTTTACGGAGATGATCAGGGCATCACAATGTGGGTACCTGACTCTGCGAGTGTCTTTGGTAGAAAAGGATATTGGATCCCAATTCCTGGTGCATCTTCCGGAGTTATTGTGAGGCAAACTGAAGTAGGTGACTTTCTGGAGGAAGTGGATCCGAGGTCCCCCATTGTAGGTAAGGTATCGATGAAGTTGATAGGTTTTTTCGTCATCTGAATCTTGGGTTCCACCCGCAGCTTAGTGATTCGGTGCTGCACCGCCTTGGTAGTCTTGTCACTTGACTCCTGTGATATGACGCAATCCCGGAGTTTCCCATTTCGGACTAATTCCTCTACCTAATCCCTCAAATTGTGACACTTTCCTCGTTTCGTGACCGTGGTCATTGTGGAACTTGCAGTGTATCATCTGGTCTCTCCTATCGGTGCTGAGTATAGAGCTTCTGGTTTCCGTAGCAACTTCTATTTATTTACAATTTCGAGTATTTTGTCAAGAGGGAATCTCAGGGGGGTTTACTGTTCGAACTTGTCTCTCGAGGGGAATCTGGAGTTTCAAGTAGTGTTCCCAGTGTTAACTTGTCTGGACACCTGGGGCTCTTTCCCCTTATCTCTACCTTGCCTACCCCATCTCTTCGTGTCTTGCTTGGTTATGCAGAAATCGCATGACTCTTCGAATCGCTAATGTCTTCGGCTGTGGCGTACTTCTCCGCTCTCTCTATCAGTTCTCGGTAGGTGGGTTAGACCTTTCTAGGAAAGTGACCAACTCAGATGTCCCTTATGAAGTCCCTGGATAAGGCCATGACGGCTCCGACTTCATTAAAATCCTGGACTTGTCTCGCCGTATCAGTAAATCTCTTCATGTAATCTCTGATTATCTCGTTTTCGAGCTTTTAATGGAGGTCAAATGGACCATCTGCCTTCGCCTTCTTCTGCTTGTAGCGAACCAGTTGCGAAATTCCTTCGAAAGCTCGTTGAATCAGGATATGCTTTGTCTTTTCAGACTCACGTACCACGTCCGGCATCTCCAGAGAGGGTCAAAGGAAAAACCCTACATTTCACACCTCGGACGCCCCTTACATGTTAATCCAGTCGAGGTAAGAGTCAAGGTGGTCGTCCGGATCTCCCTTCCTCCGAATCCACACATATCCTTTCGTGGTATTTTGAAGTTGTTCAGAATTTGAGCGGTGGTGATTCCTTCAGTGAATGGACTTTCTCTGTGGGAGCTTGATCGGCGATGGTCGAAATGGATCTAATCTTGAATGTTTGTAAGCTGGTCTTGTAGTTCTCGGAAGGCCTTTGGATCCGCCAGAGTATTTCTTTTAGTATCACCATGTGGATGATATGATCCCCCCACATGATCCTATCTGTGGCGCATCCTCCGAGGAACTTCTTCTTGGAGCACTCCGTCGCGCTCTTCCCAGCTACGAGTGACTCCGATAACTCTCAGTGGTGTCTGTTGGTTCATGTGTTCTCCGGGGTTGGGTTAGATGAATTGATTAATGTGCTGTTGTCACCTCCTTCTTTCTCTCGACTGGTCCCCCGTAGGGCCTCCCTCTGTTTGAGAATTGGCTTTTTCTGAGTCTCCCTGTTGTCCACCACCATCCACAACGTTGATCACCTGGGTCACATTCTAGTCTAAAATATCTAGCCTACTGGTAATCCCACGGATAACCGGGTCGTCGACCTGCGGGAGGAGCTATTGCGTTTACTGGAGTGTATGCATTGGTGGGTAACCCTGAGGGTAGTAAGCTTGCTGCGGCATAAGGGGTAATACGGGTTTAATGGAATCTGAGGGTACTACTGCGGTGCCCCCTGATCTCCGAAGAACGGACCTTGCAATGGAATTACGCCTGGTAAGGGTAATAGCCATAGTTCAGAGGCTACGGCAGTTGTTCCCCCCTTTGGACCCGGATAGGGCGATGCATGGTGATGGGGTTGTTGTTGCTATTGCCGGACTTGGACGTAGTTTTAAGTCCCTAGAGGCCTCAATTCGAGGTTTATGCTTGGATACTGGTCTTCCGGTAGTGGATTCATTGTTTCTTCAAAGGTGCTAACTTCAGCCCCTTCTTCTAGCACCAAATGTTGGGGCTAAAAATGAGCCCTCGCGATATAATATTAAGTGAGTTCGAACACGTGAGATTAGACTCGAGATAAAGTGGTGTTTTTGTATTGAATATGATGGAAGTAAATTCCCACTTCTGATGGGTCACAAGTATAGTAATTTCTTAGAGAAAAGGTAAAAAAATGTCCCTTTCAAGGTAGAAATGAGGTTATATATAGTCTTGGTTTTGACGCCACTGGACACGTGTCGAGAGCTCGTGTGCTGGCTATAACATTATCCCTGTATAGTCACTGCTGTCGGTCTGTCATCATTACCCTCCGAAGGGTTTCTGGTATAATGGTCACGGAGGGCGTGGTCTTGGATGACGATGTTCTGTTCCTTATTGAACTCCGAGGATATATTTGGACCATCAAGCGTAATCGGGGTTCGGCCCTTGTCGGAGGTCACAGAGACTTACAAATATCCAACAGATAACAATTGGAATAAATTGATTATATTGTTATATAATCCGACACCAAGTGCGGCATTTGTTTATAGATATAGATATTATATCTGTTAGGATTCCCATTTGTTAATTGGCTTATTTCATGGACAAACCACAATTGGGGTTTTTTGTGTAAGGGTAATTTAGGTGATTTAGGTTCAAACTCTAAGACCCTTCCAAGACCTCAAGGGACAAGCACGCCAAAGGTATAATCTCTTGTACTTAGTTTTTTTTTTTTAAGAGACTTAGATTGCACACACACACACTTAGCATTCTTGCATTTGTGTGCATTCTCTTCATATGTCATTTTTCACACTAGCACTTTGATTAATATATCTTGTTGTGTATATATGTGCTTAGTAATTCATTTCCTGATATTATTTGGAAACGTCCGCGCACGCACTAGAATATGCTTGGTTTTACGCGAAGACCGCCTACGGAGAATGCCCTTGGCTTCTCCTTGGTTTTCACCTCTTTGGTGATCGGTGGTTATAATCGGCGGCCTGGCCGCCGAATGAACCACCGTTTGGTGTCCAGAAGTGTCTAGAGCAATTCTGCAGTCACGATCGGCGGTCACAATCGCCCTTCGAAACCGCCGTTCTAAACCGCCGTTCATAACTTATCGATTTAATCTCTGGGTTTGATTCAGCGGTTACGAAACCGCCGAATGAAACCACCGTTGTACCCCTGTTCTTCTCGGATTCAATTCGGCGGTTATGATTGGTGGCCTGGCCGCAAATTGAAATCGCCGAACGGTGATTTTAAGGGCAAAATTATCTTTTCACATGCTTTGTTTTTTATGTCTATAAATATCTCACTTTCTCATTCTCTGAATTAGTTCTTTTTACTCCCAAGAACCCTAAACTTAAAAGAGAGAATTTTGAGAGAAAATCAAATCAAGAACTCACCTTTGACCACTCAAATCAATCCCTTTTGCATCAAATTTCATATTGCATCAACTATGCCTTCATAGAATGCATCCATGTATATTTTTGGATCATCACATCTTCCTTCATATGTTCTTCACTAATCTCATCTAATTTTAGTATTTTTCATATTAAGACATCTCTTAGATTACTTGTATGTTTTTAGATTGAATTCTAATATACAAGATAGAGATTATTGTGATATTTTGATTGAGTGTTGTATTGTGATAGATATCTAGGTTTTTATAATCTATGTTTATCTATGTTATTTGACATGTCATTTAGCTTCTAATATCTAGGATTGTTTTTAATTGCAAAATCATTATCTTAGATAAGCATATAGGGTTCCCTTGCTCTATGTTGCATTTTGAATATTCATATATTCACTTAAGGTGTTATTCTCTTCATTGAGAAACAAAGTCTTGTGTGTAGCTTCCGGATTAGGTTGCTTAGATCACAAGCATTCGAACTAGGTTCACTCATACCGAGATTAGGTAGCTGTGTGATTACTTCCGGATTAGGTTGTAATTTTATCATATTTAGTGGATTCGAGGTTCGGGTGTGGCTTACTTAACAGCCCATGGTTTTTCCCGTGAGGGTTTCCACGTAATATCAAATGTTGATTTAATTTCCGCTCTATATTACACTTGTTATTATATTGTCTATTATGGTATTTTCGTAATCTTGACCATAAACGAAAATTGGGTAAAAATCAATTAATATCTATTCACCCCCCCTCTAGATAGTTTTATACACACCGTTGAGAACTTTCAATTGGTATCAGAGCGGGTTCCTAGATATACTTAGATGACCCTTGCTTATTTTGGTGTGTATTTCATTTTGTGTGATTTTTTGATTTTTCATACATTTGCATTCATTTCATTCATTCATATACACTATGAGTGGAAACGGTGGAAATGGTGGTGGCAACGAATGTGCTTCTAGCACAAGGCCTCTTATTCTCACCGGATTGAACTATTTCCAATGGAAAGGGAAGATGGAGTCGTACATATGTCAAATCCATGACCAGGATTGGATGGCGGTTGAAGATGGCTACATATCACCCATGATGACTCCTACGGGTGGAGGAGAGGATGTGCTCAAGCCTAAGGCGCAATGGAACGCGCAAGAGTTTGAGGCATCAAAATGGAATAGGAAGGCGATGCATGCCATCCTATGTGCAATGGACGAAAATCAATATAATTGATTCAAAATACTAGGATAGCTAAGGAGGCATGGGACATCCTAGAGATTGCACATGAGGGAACCGAAGTGGTGAAGGACTCTAAGCTTCAAGTCCTCCAACTTAATTTGAGATGCTTAAGATAGAGGAGAATGAGTGTTTCAACGACTTCGAGATCAAGTTGATGGACATAGTCAACCAAAGTCATCAACTTGGTGACCCGTATTCGGATAGGAGGATCAAGCAAAGATTATGAGATCTCTCCCCGATAGGTTTTGAGTCTAAGGTGACATCTTTAAAGGAGAATATCACATATAAGGATATGAAGCCGAGTGAGGTGATAGGGAGGCTTTTAGCTTATGAGTCTAGGAAGGGTCCTACCTCCACACCTCCTAAAAAGCAAAAAGAAATTGCTTTGAAAGCATCCAAGGATGAAAAAGAGGCAAAGAATGACTCAGCCAAAGACCTTGTATTATTTGTGAAGAGATTCAAGAAGGTTATGAAGTTCAGGAAAAAGGACTTTGGTTCCAAAGGTCAAAACTTCAAGAAAAAGGTTCTTTCAAGAAGTTTGAGCCTAGGCAAGAAAGGACCGAAGGAAAGGGGTTCGTTGCTTTGAATGTGGTGTGATAGGTCACTTTGCCCCCGAATGTGCAAATCACAATAAGAAGAAAAAGGGAAAGTGATGGCCGCCACTTGGAGTGGAAGTAGTGATCACTCCAATGAGGGAGATGAGTCTTCGGATGATGAAGAGCTCATGGCTAACCTCCTAGCTTTTGCCTCCTCCCATAAGAGCAAAGTGCTAGTGAAAGAGAGGAAGTGAGTCAAGAGAAAATGACTCAAGTGAAGAAGAAAGTGATTCCTCATCTAACTCCATAAATGGATTTGTGGAGAAAAGGTGCTTGCTAAGTATCACGCCGAGTTCAATGACTTAGCAATCAAGAGCACGAAAAAGATCAGATGTTGAGAGAAGAAAATCTTGAGCTTTTATCTTATAATGACCACTTAAGTGAACAGTGGAAAATTCTAGGAAGATAGAAGATGAGTTAAGAAAGGACTTAGACTTATCTAGGAGGAATGAAGAAGGTCTAAAGAGGGAACTTGAAGAGTAAAAGAGTCTATATCTAGGATGACCTCTAGCACTCAAAAACTTGATCATTTGCTTAGTGTTGGGAAGAATCCGTGTGACAAGAAGGGTCTTGGGTATGAAGATGGCAAGGAGACCTCTACTTTCAAGAAGACCATTTTTGTCAGAGTTTGGGGATCAAAGAAGCTTCATTGGTGCAAACTCCTAGGAAAAAGTTAGAACTAGGACAATGTTCAAATAGTACACAAGTGAAGGTGGTGCCAAGAAGGCAACCTCAATCTCAACTCACTAGGGTCCCTCAAGCCAACATTCCTCAACAATTGGCTTACAAAGGAAAGAGACCAATCATGCAACCTCAAGCTAGAAGCAAGCTAGACCGGTTCAACAACGAAGATGGATTGAACCCACTCAAACATAAAGACATGAACAAGCTCCCATGCGTGCACAAAGACAAGGTATGATTCCTTATTTCATTCCTACATATCATTTTTGTGGATTTGATGGTCATATTAGACCAAATTGCTTTTGATATATTAAATGTGTAGAACACGAAGCATGATTGAAAGAGAAAGAATAGAACCAAGATGCATGTTCCTAGGAATGATAGAATTAATGTGCATAATCCTAGGACATCTAGAGCCCATGTACCAAAGACCACTAAGAAAGCTAATATTGTTTCTAGGTGGATTAGAAGAATGAAAATGTTTGCCATGGTGCTCAAATAGCCTTGAAGGCAAATTCTTCTAATTTTTGGGTACTTAGATAGTGGGTGCTCTAGGCACATGACGGAAACAAGAGTTTCTTCGAGACTCTTGTTATGGAGGAAGGAGGATGTGTCACCTTTGGTGATGGATCCAAAAAGAGAGTTTAGGGAAATGAACCATTTCCATTCCCGGATTACCCTCCTTATCCAATGCTTTATTTGTTGATAGCTTGAAAGTCAATTTGATAGGTATATCACACCTTAGTGATGAAGGATATTCCGTCTTATTTTCTAAAGATTATTGCTCTATCCTAAAACCCGATGGAAAAACCTTGTTGAAGGGCATGAGATCTAGCGACATTTGTTATTGTCTTGAAGCTAGAATAGTCTCAACAATTGTGTCCATGGATGAGCAAATTGAGTTGTGGCATGAAAGACTTGGCCACATGAACTTTAGGGATTTACGAAACCTTGGAAAGTTTCAATTGTGTGCGTGGCCTCCCTAATCTTGGGAAGAAAGCCAATGGTGTTTGGGACCTTGCCAACAAGGAAAACAAACCAAAGCATGCACAAAAAGGGCAAGTATCTCTCTACCAAGGAGCCCCTAGAGCTTCTCCACATGGACCTCATGGGTCCTATGCAAACGAAAGCTTAGGTGGAAAGAGATACATTTTTGTTTGTGTTGATGATTTCTCTAGGTTCACATGGACATTTTCTTAGAGAAAAATCCAAACTTTAGATAAGTTTAAAATGCTTTGTAATAAACTTCAAAATGAATGAACCTAACATTAAAAGCATTAAACGGATTAGAAGTGACCATGGGAGGGAATTTGAGAATGCCATATTTGAAACCTATTGTAATGGTTTAGGCATCTTCCATGAGTTTTTGGCTCCTAGGACACCTCAACAAAATGGAGTTGTTGAGAGGAAAAATAGGGTCCTTCAAGAGATGGCCCATGTGATGTTGCTTAGCAACAATGTCCCTAGGAACCTATAGGCCGAAGCCGTCAATACGCTTGCTATATAGGAATATGAGTTTTCCTAAGGCACGAACTAGAAATACCTCCTATGAGCTATGAAAAGCAAAAGGCCAATGTTAGCTACTTCCGCTCCTTTGGAAGCAAATGCTACATTTAAATACCGTGATCACCTTGCAAATTTTGATGCTAATAGTGATGAGCGTATCTTTATTGGCTATGCCTTAGATAGTAAGCATATAGAGTTTTCAATTTAAAGACTCTAAGTGTCATGGAATCATCTACTGTAGTTGTTAACCACCTTTTTTTTGGCAAGGGTCCAAGAAAATTTTTCCATCATGTCAAAGTCGTTTGATTGATGAAAGAATGAACCCAGGATCCTGAGGATCCTGTTACCCACACTATCTTGGTACCCCCTTACCGTATGATCCATGATACACAGTATCTTGATGTCGTGCCACATTGGTATCCTGGTACCCATACCCCGCACTTGGTACCCCGTACCCCGTACCCCGTACCCCGTACCCCGTACCCCGTACCTAGTACTCAATACCCCGCACCTGGTACCCTGTATCCCGTACCTGGTACTCAGTACCCCCGCACCTGGTACCCGAGTGTCCCGCACTCGATACTTCGTATCATGTTTCCTGCCCAACCGATCCTCCAAGCCCCTCCCAACCACCTAACATAGAATGCGCGTCAACAAGGGATGTCTTAATACACTGTCTGTCAGATTACCAAAGAAGACCAGAACCTATGCTACAGAAGAAGAATATGCGCCAGCATTCAAATACAAGGAAGTTGACCTCTTCGGCCATTCACAACGCCATTAATGGAGATAGTCAACCCTATTATGAAGATAATCAACGCCATTAATGGAGATAGTCAACCCTATTAATGGAGAAATCAACCGTATTAATGAAGATAGTCACCTCTTTAATGGCCATTCACAACCCATTAATGAGGATCAGTCAACTCTATAATGGCCATTCACAATGCCATTAATGAAGAATATTCAACTCAATCAATGCCAAATCGTGTTCCTATAATTGTGGATTGATTGACTAAATTGATGGAGTGGGCAACAAGAATTAGAACCTATAATATACAAAGCTCTCTATTGAGCGAGGATCCTCTTCTTCTTCCAAAAGACCTACTGCTTTTTACCCCAACCAGGATCATCTTCTGCTTCTTCTTCTTTTCTACTGATAGAGAAAAGGGCCTAGCCCGCCTATTATTGTAAGCTCTCTGGAGCACTTATGTTGTGTTATTCTCCTACTTATGTAAGCCCTCCGAAGCACGCCCTAATGGATAAATATATAAAAGATCTCTCTCCATCGGATACTACTAGGGTTTTTTCAGCATATGATCTGTAAGCGATTCCCATATCTTGATTGGCTTATTTCATGACAAACCACATGTTGGGGATTGTATGTAAGGGTAGCTTT
>VAHF01000173.1:0-56686 GCA_008009225.1 Acer yangbiense | reverse complement strand
ATCTCTCCGGTGATGAGAAGAAAAAGGGGTTCATCTGGGTTTTCCCACTTCGAACAAGAGGTGGAAGAACGCTGGTTTTTCATTGATGGCGAGTGGGGTCGTGATTTGCCTGCCAGTAGTCGCCACAATTCTTGGCGAAGAAGGTTCCCAGGCACTTCACATCGCCTGAAGCTTGGTTGAGAGCGACCCCTTTTTTTACTGAATAGAGCGGTTTCTCACCTCGCCGCAGCAGCTGTCTTTCTCCTTTTGTGTTGAAATTGGTAACTGTTTTCTCTTCCCCCTTTGAGAGAAAGGGATAGTCTTTCCTCTTGGATGAGGAACAAATGATTCCGAGGGGATTTTCACACGCCTACATGCAAGGCTTCCTCGCTGTAAGTCTTTGTCCATTCCTTCTTTGTTTTACTATCTTATTCTGTTAGTTCACTTTGTTTATTTTTCTTGCAGTGTGCGATTTTGACACAGTTTGCAATCAACACGCCGGCAGTAAAGAATTCCTGAGGCAACCAGTAGAAGACATGCTGCTGGTTCGGCCAAGGAAGGACTTGCTAGTCCGGATGGCGGATCCCTCCGATGGCGAGGAGTTGGTGATATTCCTGAGGTGGGGTGGTATATCGGAACAACCCCTGTGTACACAGAGGCTGCTGTGAACATTCCTGCTGCGAATACCGCTATATACCTCTACTGCGACCACTCCTGCAGCTACCTCCTCCAGCCACAAGGAAAAGAAAAGTTGGAGTTTCAGGGCCGTCTGTGATACTCCTATTTTTGACCGCGGATGTCCCTAGAAATTCCTCTTGATCCAGTGAATGATCTACCTCCTAGGACTGGTAGAGGAAAAACGCCCGCTGAGGGCACCCCTGACCATACTACTCTCGACCTTTGAAGCGGGCATCAAGAGTCGTGCGTATGTCGTTTCTTCTGACGAAAGGTGTTGATGGACCTATGTTCGCCGAAATTTTCCCTCTACTCATCCAACTGTGGTGCCTGAAGCCCCCCGCTGAAGGGATGAGTGAGGTAGCGTCTCCACCTCCTGAAAGAGTTAGTTAATTGAATGTTCCGCTTTCTCTCCAACTGGTGCAGCTTCTCCTCCAGCGACTGTAGATGAGCCGAACGTGTCGTCTGCTGATCAGCCTGGGCCATTTGGTCAGCCGGGGCCAGCTGATAGGTCGGGGCCATCGAAGCAAACTGGGCTCCTTCTTCTGCGTCGTTCGGGTATTGCCCGTGAAGTTTCCTCCCATGGATCCAACCGGAGTTGGTGAGGGAGAGGGGTTTGTGTCCCTTTCAGATTTCACGGCTGTAGAGATTGCTCACATATAATGAACAACATGTTTATATTGATGAGGGTTGGGAGCATGAAGAGCAGATCCTGCAATAAGAAGATGGAATTTTTTCTTTGATTGTCAGTCCCTGGTGAGTCTCTTGCGATATTCGTGTTTTGCGTTTTTCATTCATAGTTTCCTGACTTGACTGTTTTCTTTTTAGATGATGTAGCTGAGTGACCGACGCTTACAGGCGGGGAATTTCCTTTCGAGGGATGTGAAACGCCTGCGGGAACAACTTCTATTTTGGCCGCTTAGAACTCTCTGCTGAGGAAATCCATACTCAGCATCTCGCTCAGATGAGGGAATCTGCGGATGGTTATCTTTCAGCTCAACTTGTCGCTGAAGATAAATAGCTGCTGCTGAGGAAGAGATTCGTTCGCTGCTGCGGGAGCAACTCTCCGCTAATCAAGAATCACTCGCAGCATGTTTTGAGGCTGAGTCGACTAGCTGAGAGGCAAAGGAAAGCTGAGCGTGAAGCTATTCTGAACGATCTCAAGGCTGTTTGGGTTGAATCGATTGATCGGTTCAAGAGATCCCCTGCCTATGATGCGCTTTATTGCGTAAATTCGAAAAGGCATAAGGCAGCGAAGAAATTCTTCACCATGAAGGATCACTCCAATGAGAAGCTCTGGGGCGTTTCGACCGGTCTTTTCAACAGCATATGGCCCGGAGTGGATTCGATTAAAGAGCATATAAAACGTTGGAAAGCCCACTGTCGCTACAACATGACTGAACCTCACCCTATGCATTTAGAAATCCCCAGCAAGCGTACCTTCAATACTTATTATTCGGGTCAGAAGGGCAGCTTTTCTAATTCTGGCGCTGAGCCTGACTTGGGTCCTGTTGCTGGAAGGGATTATGAGCGTTTTATGCCAGAAGGGATAAGGAAGTCGCCTGGCCTTCAGACGAGGAGATCGAAGATGGGAAGATAGCGAGGGCCCTCCTGCAGCTAGTGATTTTTTTATGTCTTTCATACTGAAGGATTGTTTTATCTTTGTATCTTCAGTTTCCTCTTTTGTAATTTTCATTCTTATTCTTATTCTTTAATTGTAAATGACTTTATTTCTAAGAAGTTATAAACTTTTTTCTTTGTTCAGCTGCTTTTACTGAATTTTCGACTTACTCAGTATTTCACCCAGTTTTTAGCATATTTTTGTGTATTCAGCTGCTATTCGCTGATTTTTTTGCTTAGTGTTTCACTTTGTAGCATTTTTTTTTGTATTCAGCTGCCATTGCTGGATTTTTGGCGTACTTAGCGTTTCGCTAAGTTTTTAACATATTTTGTATTCAGCTGCCATTGCTGGATTTTTGGCATACTAGCGTTTCACTAAGTTTTTAAACATTTTGTATTCAGCTGCCATTGCTGGATTTTTGCGTACTTAGCGTTTCACTAAGTTTTTAACATATTTGTATTCAGCTGCCATTGCTGGATTTTAGCGTACTTAGCGTTTCACTAACTTTTTAACATATTTTGTATTCAGCTGCCATTGCTGGATTTTGGCGTACTTAGCGTTTTACTAAGTTTTTAACATATTTGTATTCAGCTGCCATTGCTGGATTTTGGCATACTTAGTGTTTGTCAGGACGTATCCGACCATACACCAAGTTTTTAACATGTTTTTTTTTATTCAGCTGCCATTGCTGAGTTTGGCGTACTTGTGCTTATTCAGGACGTATTTGCCCACACCAAGTTTTTCCTCCGGAGATCTTATTCTCCTTGTGGGGGCGATCCCCAATTTCTGTAGCTTGGGCTATAGCGACTAAGTCGCTTTTGGTTTGCTTTAATTTCGTTGAGTTGTCACTTATTCTCACTGCTGGCGAGTACGAAACTCGTCTTTACGCAATGGTATTGACATATGTCGGTGAGTGCCCTTTTGTATTGGCGAGTCAAGTCAACGATTTTCTCAGTAATAAATTACTCTTTATTTGGATATTCCAATTCTAAACTTGACCCCCAAGTTATGGATAATATATCTTCAAGTACTGCGCATTGCATGGACAGGGTAGTTCGCCAAAACCTTCTCGGTGATGCGATATGCCCCGTGGCCAGCTATGCCTGTAATCTGATAAGGCCCCCCCTCCCATTTGTCTGCGAGTGACCCTGCAGCTTTGTCTTTTGTTCCTTGTTCAAACCCCTTTCAGCACTAAGTCGCCTAGCGAGAACCTTCTTTCACGCACATGTGAGTTGTAATATCTGGCTACCCTATGTTGTACGCAGTATTCCTTATTTGCGCGCGCTCTCTTCTTCTTCTAACTCTCTAGGCCGCACTTTAGCATATCAATGTTGATTTCTGGCTGAAAAGTTACACCCTCGGCGAAGAGAAGGATGTTTCCACGGGATGACAGCTTCAGCTCCATATGCCATGGAATATGGGGTCTCGCCTGTTGAACTCCTTTCTGTGGTTCGATATGCCCAAAGTACTTGTGGTAATTCGTCTGCCCAGCTGCCCTTTTAACTGCCAATTAGCCTTCAGGTTATGTTTTATGATTTTGTTTACTGCTTCAGTCTGGCCATTCGTCTGTGGGTGTGCTGGAGAGGCGTAGTAGTTGTTGATGCCGTACTTATCACATAGCTCCCTGAATTTCCTCCCGTCGAATTGGTCCCATTGTCCGTGATGATGGTGTTTGGTATCCCGAATCTGTAAAGGATATTTTTCTTCACAAAGCTTACAGTGTTTGCTTCTGTTATGTGTACCAATGGCTTCGCTTCTACCCATTTTGTAAAATAATCCACAGCTACTATGGCATGTTTTGCTCCTCCAGTTGCTGCTGGTATTGGGCCGATCAAGTCAATTCCCCACATGGCGAACGGCCAAGGCGAGGTAATACTTTGCAAGAGTTCAGGGGCTGTCGGATGTTATTAGCAATTTTCTGACAAGCCTCACATCTCGCTGCCACCCTTTTGGAGTCGGCGAACAGTGTTGGCCAGTAAAAACCCTGCCTTAATGTTTTATGGGCTAGACTGGCGCCCCCAGCGTGGTTCCCACATAATTTCCACTATGTATGCTTCTCAGGATACCTTCTGCTTCTTCAGGCCCAACACATCTCTGCAGTGCCCTCGAGTATCCCCTTTGTACAGTTCTCCATTGAGTACTGAGTATCTTTTAGCTCTGTACTTCAGCCGCTTTGCTTCTAACGGGTCACTTGGGAGTACATCATTGATGAGATATTCTTTGATTGGTGTGATCCAGCTGTCCCTTTCGCCAAAGACTGCCCCAACTTCCTTTGTTTTACCTATACTCGGCTGCAATAAGCGGATCATAGAAATATTTTTGGGCCAGATGCTGATTGTGGCAGATGCCAGTTTGGCCAGGGGCATCAGCTTTCTCATTTTCTTCTCGGGGGACATGAACAATTCTGTATTCTTTAAATCTTTCTAATAGCTCCTTTGCCAATTCCAGGTAGGTGATCATGCTCTCATCTCTTGCCTGGTATTCATCTAGTACTTGATTGACAACAACTTGAGAGTCGCTAAAAACTTCCACTTCGTCTGCTCCTAGGACTGTGCTAATTTTAAACCTGCTATGAGTGCCTCGTACTCGGCTTGATTGTTAGTAGCTTTGAAGTCAAAACGCAAGGCACATTCGACTGAATCTCCTTCTGGGGTTGACACTACTACCCCTGCCCCGCTGCCATGTGTGTTTGATGAGCCGTCAATGCGGAGTTGCCATTTGAATATTTTCTTATTTTGTTCCTCCATCATTCTCGCTACTTCATGTTTGTTCGGTGAACTCTGCTACAAAGTCTGCCACTGCCTGGGCTTTAATTGATGTCCTTGGGAGGTACTCTACATCGAATTCACTTAACTCATTGCCCACTTAGTTAATCGACCGGATACTTCTGGTTTCTGCAGGATTAACTTTAGTGGGCAGTTGGTGTATACTCTGATTTTATGAGCCTGGAAATATGGCCTCAGTTTCCTCGCTGCTGTTATTAGGCTAGTGCCAATTTTTCAGCCGGCGAGTATCTGGTTTCAGCTGGCAACAGTGCTTTACTGGTGTAGTATATTGATTTCTGGATCCCATCTTCCTGTTTTACTAGCACGGAACTTGTGGCTGCTCCAGAGACGGACAAGTACATGTACAATGTTTCTCCTGTTTCTGGTTTTGATAGCAGCGGCGCTTGCCCCAGGTAATCTTTCAAGGCTTGGAAAGCCTTTTCACACTCCTCATTCCACTCGATTCCCTTTCCCTTTTTTAGAGCTTTGAAAATGGTAGGCATCGGTCTGTTGATTTGGCTATGAATCTGCTCAGTGATGCTAAGCACCCTGTGAGTTTTTGAACGTCTTTCAGAGTTCTTGGCGAGACCATTTTTGCTAGTGCTTGGATTTTTTCAGGGTTCACCTCTATTCCCCTTTGATGTACTTGATATCCGAGAAACCTCCCAGATGGTACGCCGAATACGCATTTTACTGGATTCAACTTCATTCCATACTTGACCAGCACGTCGAATGTTTCCCTCAGGTCATTTGTATGTCTATCAGCTGTGGTGCTTTTTGTTAGCATATCGTCAACGTAGACTTCCATATTTCTCCCGATTTGTCTGGCGAACATTCTGTTGACCAAGCGCTGGTAAGTTGCCCCAGCGTTTTTTTAGGCCGAATGGCATGACCGTGTAACAATACAACCCCTGATCTGTGGTGAACGTTATCTTCTCTTCGTCTGGCTTGTGCATCTTTATTTGGTTATATCCTGAATATGCATCCATGAAGCTCAACGTTTCATGTCCAGCTGTTGCATCGACTAACTGGTCAATCCTTGGTAGCGGAAAGCTATCCTTGGGGCAGGCTTTGTTCAGATCGGTGAAGTCGACGCACATCCTCCATTGATTGTTTTTCTTTTTCACTAAGACCACATTCGCCACCCATTCTGGTACTTAACTTCTCTGATTGACCTTGTGGCGAGCAATTTTGATACTTCCTCCTTTATCGCTGCACTTCTTTCTGGGTTGAAACTTCTCCTTTTTTGTACAACCGGCTTGCATTTCTCATTCACAGCCAGCTTGTGCGAAATTACACTTCTATCAATCCCTGGCATGTCTTCGTGGCACCAAGCAAAAATCCCCCTATATTCCTTCAACAAGTTTGTCACATCTTTCTTAACTTGTTTAGCCAGCCTTGCTCCGATCTTTACTGTTTTGTCCGGTTCCGCTTCGTCTAGAATAACTGACTCAGTTGGTTCTTCTTTCTCTCTGCTCGTTTTGTCCCTTGGGTCCAGTTCGAAGTTTCCCAGACTATCTTCCTGCACCTCCCTGTCCACTTCGAATATGTTTAAGGTTTCCATCCCTGCTTTATCTTTGAAGATTGATAGGTTGGCGCGGCGAGCCATCTCCTGTGACCCTCTCAATTCTCCGACACCAAATTCTGTAGGGAATTTTATTTTCAATGCATGGGTTGAAGTAACAGCTCGAGCTTTGTTAAGAAACGGTCGGCCAAGTAAAGCATTATACGGCCAATTGTGGATGTCAACCATGAAAAGTCCAAAAGGATTGTTCGCCGGCATGGTGCTGTACCAAATCTCACCGGCAGTTTCACAGTTCCTAACGACCTAACTTCTGTGCCACCAAATCCCTTTAGTGGTACATGGAATGGTTCGAGATCTTTTCTGTCCAGCCGCAATTCATCATATACTCTGGCACTTAAGATATCGGCTGAACTTCCATTGTCAATCATCACCCGAAGGACATCCCTATGGGCTATTCGAACCCCCACGACGATTGCATCGTTAGGTTTTGCATCTATCCCGTCTGAGTCTTCTGCTGTAAATGTTATAGGATCATGTCCTTCTCTTCCCTTCTTGGGGCTTCTCTGTACAAAATTGATCTCCATGCTTCTGCTTTCATACATTACTTCTCGAACTTCTAACATCCTTTCTCGATTGCTTCTCCCAGTATGAGGTCCGCCGAAAATGGTGTTTATGGTGGCGTTAGGGCTGTTCCCCCTTGGACTTTTCCTCTCCTGCCCGTTTCCTTGGCGGTTATCCTAGCGACCACCATATTTATCTCCCTTTAAAGCAAAATCCTTCAGGTGCCCATCTCTGATCAAACTTTCAATGTGGTCACGCAGCTGAAAACACTTTGAGGTTTCATGCCCATGATCTTTGTGGAATCGGCAGTACTTAGTTGTGTCTCTCCTGGCATTCGCTGACTGCTGTCGAGGGTATTTAGTGAGTCCTTTGTCTTCCACCACAGAAAGTATCTCCTCTTGATCACCAGGTCAAAGGGGTGTACTGGTTGTACCTTCCTCGAAACCTACTTGCTCGAGGATTTCCTTTGCTTTCTCTCGAGTGCCCCTTTTGGCCTTTCTCGTCTCTCTGGCGATCACATGATACCGTCTTCTTGTCATCCTTTCGATCCAATTTTGAGTCAGGTTTGTGTCCATGCACGTAGCTACCCCCTTGTGCTACTTCTTCTTCTTCTGCTAATGCATAGTCGCCAGCTATTTCCATCATCTCCTCATAAGTTTTTGGTCTCTCTCTCCGCAGGTCAAAAGATAATCGCCCGCTTTGTAACCCATTGGTGAAAGCGGCGATCACAGCTACATCGCTGGCATCTTCAATTTGAGCAACTTCCTTACCAAATCTTGCTAGGTACTTCTTGATTGACTCATTGTGCTCATGTTTCAAATTTGATAGATGAGCGAGTGACTTCCTTCTCTGCACGCTCCCCATGAACTGTCTTATGAACGCCTTGCTGAGGTTTGAGAAACTGCTTATACTTCCGGGCGGAAGTCTTCCAAACCACCTAGAGGCGAGATCGCCGAACGTTTGAGGGAAGGTGAGGCATAAAAGCCCGTCATTAGATGAATACTGGGCCATGATGTTGCGGAATCGGCGAACATGCTCCTTCGGGTCCCTGTTCTCCTTGTACTGCTCAATGGTTGGCATTCTAAATCTGCCTGGGAACTAGGTGCGAGCAATATCTTCAATGAATGGGCTGTCTGACTCATCATCTAAAGATACGTTACGACCGTACCTTCGTGCCATTGTTGAAACCTTTCTTGATAGCTCTTGTAGGGTGACATCTTGCTGACCAGTTGGCTCTCCTGCTGGATCAAGTCTGCTCTTAATTGTCATTCTCCCATGGTTGTTCCTATTATCCGGTCTCCTTCGATCTTCTGTGCTTTCGGATCTCCTTCGCCGTGCTCTTTTGGACCGTAACTCTCTTTGTGGACGTGGACTCTTATCTTCAGACGAGATAGAACGGTGTCTCCATCGGTTCCGTTGGTATGTGTCACTGGAATTGACCCCATGTGTCCGCGCCTGGTCTCGCTCCTCTCTGGATTCTTCATTCATCACACCTTTTCCTTTCCTTTGTTTTCTCCTTTCGAAATACTCTGGGTGGTCCTGGGGAGTCTCCTCGGCGGATTGTCTTGCTTGAGTATTAGGGATTGCGATGTGAACTTCTGATCGTAGCCTTCCAGGAGGATGGATTCCAGGGGTGGTTAACTCATAAGGAGATGAAACTCCCAAACCGATGGGAAGCGAAAGCCCTATCTTGTTGGCTTCGCTGATTAGGTTTACCAACGCAGCTTGGAAGTGCTGCAGAATCCCAGGGTCGGCGGCCCTAGTCCCTGGTGTTACCGCCGATTGTTCCCCGATCGTTACTGCCCTATCTCCTGTCGGCGCAGCTAGTTCAATAACCTGATCTCCACTGGAGTTAACGTCTCTATCACTGTCGTTGTTCATGTTCATGTTCATGTTCATGTTCTTTAATTCGCAAGGGTTCCTCGAAGTTTTTGTAACCCCCCTCCTTCTAGCGCCAATTGTTGACGGTGAAATTTGGATTGCCACGCACTCAACAATTATATCAATTTAATATAAAACAAGAAAATTAAGAACGCATGCAAAAGACAGATTTTACATGGAAACCCTTGAATGGGAAAAAACCACGGCGCCCTGAGGGCTGAAAAATAATACTAGGTTTTCGTTGCCTTATTACACGCTTAGATCTCTCTTACAGTTGCTCTCTTTTCTCTCGATTTTCTCACCTCTTCTCGTGGGATAGGTGGTTCTATTTATACATGATATTTAGGGTTTTTCCCTGATTTTAGTCCTGCTCATAGTAGGATTTCCTTTCAGATTCGTACTGGGAATCCCACATTGCTGCGGATACAGATAGGTCTTCTCCTTTTCCCCCCTTGATTCCTTGTTGTTATGAGTTTTCTAAAGTGTAGGGTTTATTTCCGTGTTTCTGCCGAGTCGGTTTAGGCCCAGTATGCTGGTGCAGCGAGTACATTTATTTCTGGGTTTCGTTTCTTCGGCGACCATATATCTAGATTTGGCGAGTACATATCCAGTTTCGGCGAGCGTGTTTCTGACCTTTTTGGTTTCGAGGTATTTTGACATTGATTTGTCACATTTCCTTTATTGACCCGGTCAATGAGTGACGTGGCAATCTTTATTGACTCTTTTTGATGACGTGTCGGGTTGGCGAATTTATGCATACAACACACTTGACACTTCTGGAATGAAACGGCTGTTTCAAACGACGGTCAGACCGCCGAATGGAACCGCCGAATTCTTCTTTTCTTGCCAAATTACCGTTTTGCCTCAAAATGCTCTCCTTTCGCCGCTTTAAGCCCAAAATCACCGGATTTCTTCGTTCTTCAACTCAAAATACAAAAAGTACCTGTACAATCAACATCGAGCCATAAATTTCATGAATTTACTCGAAAGTCAATCAAAAGTATCGGAAATAGGGGGTGTATTTCTATATATGTAATGGCTCGATCAATATGTTTTCAATTCAATAAGTGTGAACCATGCTTGTTTACAATCCATGTCATATCTATGTTCAAACATGCATTTTTGGACTAGGAGATTTTCATAGGAAGTATGATTTGAATGACCTATAGTTATCTCCATGACATGATGATTCGTTTATAACATGCTAATGTCAAATGAAAAAGACATGAAATTCATATAACATGCTCAAATGAAAAGCATGAATTGATGATTACAATATAAATGCAAAACTTGTGTGAAAAAGCTTATGAGGCTCAAAATGAATAAAGGATCTTGTATCCGTTCAAAGGATTTTAAAATCCAAATGTCTCTTTTCTTTATTAGTTGAACATGGCTACTATCATACGGTATCATTCCCGGAAAAATAAAATAGGGTGCAAAGTCGCTTCTGCCATGTTTTGCTCATAAAGTTGGATATAGTTGCTCTTAAATTAAAATCAATGAAATCGCTATATCCTTGCTTCTCCCATGACAATGGTGAAATTGGTTTGAATTCTTATTAGAAACCTTGGTCATTTGCTTTACCAAATACCATTGTATTTTGGACTTGAATGCTACATGTCTTGTATGCAACGCATCTTTGATTCACACATTTTCTTCAAATAAATCTCCTTGTTTCTCTTCAATTAATTGGGATGCATAAAGTGACTTATATGATTATGAAAATATCTTGAATGCTTCTATCTCTCTTTGCTAAGAGTGACCCGGTTGGGGACTACTCCTTTGCCTATATCATGACAAAAAGGGGGAGTAGGATGTGGTAAGGGGAGTTGCAAATTATAGTAGCAATTGTGCATGTTGGGGAGAATATTCATTGAGGGGGAGTAACCCGTTGAGGGGGAGCATTGCATACACATACATTGTATAATGTTGTGCCAAATCTCTTAAAATGCAAATGTTTGTGCTTTATACTCATTTGATTAATCTCACATGTTTTATTTGGAAAGTATAGAAACCTTGTCTTGCAGGTTTGATTGTTCTACAAGAGATTGATGCCTTGAAGATTTTATTCTTTAAATATCTCTGTGTAATGTAGAAGATCTATTGGTCTCGTAGTTTCTATTTTTTTGTGAGGAATCAATGTGAGTGGTGGTTTTGTCACAAAATAGCCAAATGGGGAGATTGTAAGGATTCCCGGTTGTTGATTGGCTTATTTCGTGGACAAACCACATGTTGGGGTTTATTGTGTAAGGGTAGTTTAAGTGAGTGAGGTTAAAGCTCAAATGCACTTTCAAACCTCAAGGGACAAGCACGCCAAAGGTATAATTTCTAGTGCTTAGTTTTTCTTTGAAGAGATTTAGTTGGCACACACACACTTAGCATACTTGTACTTGTGTGCATTCTTTTCACATGACATTTCACACTTGCACTTCTTTGTTATATTTTTTATGTGTGGATTTGTCCATAGATGAGTTCCGAGCGATTCGGAGACTTTTTCTATATGTTTCAGATGATTTCCGATACATTTGGGACATTCCGTGTTTTTATCGGAAACCGGATTTCAATTCCGAGCTTAAATTGGAAAGTTATATAATTTTTTATATTTATGATTAAGTCCGGGTCAATATTCCGAAGACGGAATTGAATTCCAAGGTTTGAGGTCAACTGGACTGAAGAATGCTCGGGTCCGAAGTCAGCTTAGTGTGGCATGATAGCCATACCTAGCAAGGCTGCAAGGGGTGGTGTGCTCCCCACGGGCTCCCCACGCCCAAACCATTTCTCTGCCCGCGTTGGTGCCACGGGGACACACACGGCGCCTCTGATTCTTTTTTTTTATAACTATTTTGTTTTGTTCCTCTTGCTCTGATTGTGTGTCAATATATATATATATTTATATAACCCTTTTTTGTCTTTTGCATATTATATATATATATATATATATTAACGTTATATATATTTATATAAAAACGATGGCGTTTGTTTTTTGTTTCATGACCTGATTCATTTATATATATATATATTTTTTTTCTTCTTCATTTTTTCTTGGTGAAGCAACACACTTTTGAGAGACAAATATCTTCAAGAGAGAAACTCCCAAGAACTTGTCTTTAACTCTCAAAACCCATTTTCATATGCATCAAAATATCATCTAAGCATTTTCTAGCATAGTTAGTGTAAGGATTCCCGATTTGTTGATTGGCTTATTTCGTGGACAAACCACATGTTGGGGATTGTATGTAAGGGTAGCTTTAGTGATAGATATTCAAGCTCAAGACCCTCTCATGTCCTCAAGGTTGATAAGCACCAAAGGTAAACTTCTATGTGCTTAATTTGCTTTGAAGAGATTAGTTGCACACACACATTCACATCTCATGCATAATTCATTCTCTGTTGTGTATGTGTTGTTATTTTATGCTCATTAATGCTCATTACATCTCTTCTTGCATGCTTTACATGATTGCATCTTGTATGACCAATGCCATGCCATGCATGCTTTTAAGAATTCATACATAGTGTCAGGCGCTGTACAAAGCGCTGTTGGAAGCGCTGTTCGTACAGCGCCCATCCTGACCTGGTCGAAAATGCATTTTTAAATGCATCAGGTCTGATGCAATTTTGGAAGGCGCTGTACGAGCGCTGTACAAAGCGTTGTTCGTACAGCGCCCCTCTGTTTTCCCGTGAGAACAGAGTAGGGGCGCTGTACAAGAGGCGCTCTACGTACAGCGCCCAAGGCAAAAATAGGTGTAACTTATTCAAAACGACCACACTTTGTTTTGACACCCTATATATATGCCACTTTGACTTTAGGTCAATCAAGTGAGTTGATTATCAGATTTCCTACTTAGAATATTTTTCAAGAAAAGAAACATACAAAAGAACTCACCTTTAACCACTCAAATCAAATCCCTTGTGCATCAAATTTCATATTGCATCTTCTATGTCTAGATAGAAAGCATCCATGATTGGGTTTGCATCATCACAACTTGCTTGGTAAGATTTTGATTAAGTTCATCTTATTTGAGTATTTTTATTATCAAGCTATTCTCTTTAATTTACTTGTATGTTTTGATCATATGATAAATACAAGATTAGAGAATTAATTGTGATGAATTGATTGAGTGTTGTTTGTGATAGCTAATTAGGTTTTTAATTAATCTTGATTAGCTAAGCTATTTGACATATCATTTAGCAATTGATATCTAGGGTTGATTTAAATTGATTATCTCATCATCCTAGATAAGCATCTAAGGTTACCTAGCCTTGTTTGTTATTTGAATATTCATACATATTCACATAGTTGCATAATCTCTTCTTAGAGAATTAAGTCTTGAGGCTAAGGTTGCTTAGGCCTCAAGCAATTGGACTAGAGCCACTTTTAAAGGCCCGAGTGGTAAAAGTGGGGGGTTATTGACTGGAGTGTTAGACGAGGTCTACATAGGTTGTAAACTCCATTTCGATTAGTGGATTTCGAGGTCCGAGTGTGGCGCACTAAACAGCCCGTGGTTTTTTTCCAGTGGTTGGGTTTCCACGTATACATCAAGTGTTATTTTAATTCCGCACTATATTACACTTGCTTGTATATTTAACTAGTAGGGGCATTTTCGTAATATTGACTTGTATGCGAAAATTGGGTAATAATAGCTAAAATCTATTCACCCTCCCTCTAGATTAATATTGAACACGCCTCTAGGACTTTCAGTTATGATGTTTACTTGCATGGGTCTTGGTCAACACACTTCCCTTGGTATGTTCTTCACTATTATAATTTATAATTAGTGTTTTATTTATCAAGGCATCTCTTTTATTATTTACTTGTTCTTAGATTAAAATCTAATATTCAAAATAGAGATTGTTGTGTTGAGTTATACTATTGGTAGTAGTATACTAAAATTAAAAGACTTGTTTGATAAGAAAATAAATAATAATTTTATTTATTTAATCAAATAAGAAGTCTTTTTATTTAGTCAATAAAAGAATAAAGATACTTATGAGTTGGATTAGGGTTAGGAGTCTAATTACATGTGAATTTGGGTACAACACAAAGTCCTCTTTTGTAGAGGAAATTGTGGCAACCCTAGGAATTCTACATGAAGAATTTGGCAACCCTAATTGGCATGGGAGAAGAATTCGGCCACCCTATATAATACTACATATAGAATTCGGCCACCTTTCTAAGGTTTGATTGAATGATTTCTTCTTCTTCTCAACTCATAGAAAAGTATTAGTTTTTATTCTACTAAAACATAAAAGAGTGAATAGATTATTCTTTGATGGTACACTAATTGCTTGTTCATCAATAAGCTTGTGTGTACAACATCGATTGAGGTTCACGCGAGTTTCGATCATAAGATTGAGAACTCAAAAGTGACCGGAATAATCTTAGTCTTCTTTTGATTGTTTTTGTGACTAACAAAGAAAAAGAAAAGTTTGTTTGTCCATTCTCAGGTTTGCAATTCAAAGAAAAGGGAGACCACGCTCCTAGGTGATCCACGTTCCTGCTAGGATTGAAGATCTTGCGGATTACCATCGACGTAAGTCAATCGGATCACGCGACAAAAGGTATTATTCTTTTGTTAGATAATATATATGTTTAATTGATTAAAGGGTTTAAGGTTCATAAAAAGGAAAATTTGTAAAAGTTACTAAATCTATTTTTAGTCTCGCTTCCGCTGCGTGTACTACGGTATTTTCCCTACAATTGGTATCAGAGCCTAGGTTGAACCCTCTTAATTAATTAACGTATATATACGTGGATCTATTTCTTTTTATTGTGATTATGCATGTTTAGAAAGAGATGGCACTCTAGGTATTCACATATATAATTACATGTGATGTATGGATTTATATATGTTTTATGTGGATTGTTGTTGCTCGATTTTGGTCCTAGATTTTCAATGTAATTATTGTTTCGGAGTTGTAACAAGAAGGGTGGTCTATCATTGCCATAATTCCTTCTTGGTAGTTGCTAGGTTTTATATTTTTTTTATTAATTTTAGTGCAGTATTTTTTACTGCAGTTTTTATTTATTTTTTATGTGCAGTTTTTATTTTGTAAAAATACTGCAGTGAATAAAAAAAAAAAAAAAAAATTAATACTGCAGTATTTTATTATTTATACCGCTGTAATGTATTCGGGTATTGAAGATTCGAAGACACGAAGAAACGAAGAAAAACGAAGCAACCGGAACCGAGAACGAGCACCGTGCGCACCCTAGGATTGGATTGGGCTGCGCATGGCAAGCCCATTACATGGTGGGCTGCGCACGGCAGCCTTGTGTGGCCTTATGGGCTGCGCATGGCAGCCCCTTTGTGGGGTTGTGGGCTGTGCACGCCCATGGGTGGAGGCCGAAGGATGAGCGTATGGTTGATGGCCACTTGAAGATCTTGTATTCCTAAAACAAATTGTAATTTACTTGTTTTTCTAGGATGGGCCAAAATTGTTGCTATTTAATTTTTGCTTAAATATTACAATAATTGTTATTGTATGATAACATGACATATAGAATAGGAGTGCCACTCATATATCTCTTTTGGTATGAACATTCATTGAATGATTTAGGTTTCTAAATTGGCATCTAGATAACTTGGTAAATCATTCTATGTGATTTAATCACACGCCTTAAATAATTGAGTGGGAGAAGGTGTTTTGTAACACCTATGGCCTCCAAGGTTAGTTGAGCTTTATTATTTATTGGTAATCCCCCCAAGGGGCGTCCATGAATGGAATTTAGCAATATGCATCCTTACAAGGATAGACTAGACAATGGACTCAAACTGTTAGGATTATGCTCAATAACAAGAGTGTAATGTTGTAATTAACAAACTTTTTCATATTAATAAAGTGATTTCTGGTTTAACAAATCGTATAGCATTTATAGTTTAATATTATAATTGTCAAAGTAAATAATCATAAGGTCTAAAGACTATGAGAAAAGAAGAATTGTTCGTACATCTGGATATGTATGTGGTAGACACAATTCTTTAGTTAGTCTTGAATAATGTTCACAACTTAAGTTAAAGGTTGGGCACCTTTATCTTGTTAAAGTTGTAGAATTCTTTTGCTAGCATTTGAGTGGGATCAAATGAGATATGATGAGTCTAAAATCATCGGAGTGTCTTCGAGCAAAAGGATCTAGTGCACTGGGTGCATTGAACTGGATCACAATGAAAAGCTTTATCTAGAACCGTCAATAGATAACAGTCTTTTCATTATCAGGACAATCGGAGAGTCTATCTTAATCCTGAGATAAATGATGGACTTATGGTTGCAAATGATATCATTTGAGTTATCAATGAGTACGATTATATCGCATAGTCTATCCTCGATAGTTTGGTGATATTCATTTGTTAATCGATAGAGGACTTCATTTATAGATATGGACATCGTGGCTCCATTTATTAAATGAGAGTATAATATCATCATATGGATGTTTTGAGGTAATTGGATATTAAATCTCAACGTTGAGTTTTCGATAGTTTCTATTGAAAACATGGCTTCTGGACAAGTCAAAGTATCCAAGTTCAAAACATGGTCATATGAGTAAATATGGTAACTTGGAGAGTTATAGGCGGTCTATGAACTCTCGGCGATTACTGATATTAATCACGAGGATACACTATCTCCAACATGATTGTCTAGGGTATGAATGAGGAACATCTTCCTTTTCTATCTTTATTTAAGAGTTCAATTTTAGCTCTTTAGTGGAATGAGTTAAAATTAATGGATCGGACCTAAGTGAATCATTTGTTGATTGTGATTAGGTTATGTCTATTGAAGCTTAAATTTAGATGGCCCGCCAAGATCCCCAATCCACACGGACTTGTATGGATCACTTGATATATTCTACCGGACCAATTTAAGGGTCCATCTAGAATTGCATTTAATATATTAAGAATATAATTTGCACATTATTTAAGTAATGGGCTGCTCAATTATATTAATATATTAATAAAAGACATGTGGGCTTGTTTCTTTTAGTAAGAATGGTTCTGGTTCACATGTGGGCTTTTTATTTAAAGTCCAATGGATTAAATGAAATAAGAAAATAATATTAAGCCCAATTTTATTCAAGTGGGGCGGCAAGGTTAATATTTTAACCTAAGATATTATTTTGTTTTCATTATTTTAATTAAATAAGAATTAATTAATTTATTTATTAATTGTTTAATTAAGAAACAAATCTTTTCGGATTAGGAAATATGATTCCTAGTCTTATACTATTGTTGGTAGTATACTAAAAGTAAAAGAGTTATTTGGTAAGAAAATAAATAATTAATTTTATTTATTTAATCAAATAAGAAGTCTTTTATTTTAGTCAATAAAAAGAATAAAATATCTATGAGTTGGATTAGGGTTTGAAGTTTATTCTTTTATGGAAATTAGGGTGCAACACAAACTCCTTTTAGGAGTGTGATTTGCGGCAACCCTAGGAGAAAAAGAGAGCAAGATTTCGGCAACCCTAATAGGAAAAGAGAAGAAAATTTAGGCCACCTATATATTCATATGTATAGAATTCGGCCACCATATGCTTTGTGCTTGAGAGACAATTTTTCTTCTTCTTCTTAATTCATAGAGAGCATTAATTTTATTCTACTAAAACATAAAAGAGTGAATAAATTATTCTTTGATGGTACATTATTTGCTTGTTCATCAATAAGCTTGTGTGTACAACATCGATTTAGGTTCACGCGAGTTTCGGTCATTAGATTGAGAACTCAAAAGTGACCGGAATAATTTTAGTCTTCTTTTGATTGTTTTTGTGACTAACAAAGAAAAGAAAAGTTTATTTGTCCATTCACAGGTTTGCAATTCAAAGAAAAGGGAGACCACGCTCCTAGGTGATCCACGTTCGTGCTAGGATTGAAGATCTTGTGGATTACCATCGACGTAAGTCAATCGGATCACGCGACAAAAGGTATTATTCTTTTGTTAGATAATATATATGTTTAATTGATTAAAGGGTTAAGGTTCATCAAAGGAAAAATTTTAAAACATACTAAATCTATTTTTAGTCTCGCTTCCGCTGCGTGTACTACGGTATTTTTCCCTACAATTGGTATCAAAGCCTAGGTTGAACCCTTTTAATTAATTAACGTATATATACGTGGATCTATTTCTTTTTATTGTGATTATGCATGTTTAGAAAGAGATGGCACTCTAGGTATTCGCATATATAATTACATGTGGATGTATGGATTTATATATGTTTATGTGGATTGTTATTGCTCGATTTTGGTCCTAGATTTTCAATGTATTTTTGTTATGGAATTGTAACAAGAAGGGTGGTCTATTATCGCCATAATTCCTTCTTGGTAGTTGTTAAGTTTTATTTTATTTTTTTTAATATAAGTGCAGTATTTTTTAATACTACTGCAGTTTTTTTTATTTTAATTTTTTATGTGCAGTTTTTTATTTTGTAAAAGTACTGCAGTGAATAAAAAAAAAAAAAATTTAATACTGCAGTATTTATTATTTTATACTGCTGTAATGTATTTGGGTGTTGAAGATTTGAAGACATGAAGAAAAACGAAGCAACCGGAACCGAGAACGAGCACCGTGCGCACCCTAGGAGTTGATTGGGCTGCGCATGGCAAGCCCATTACAAGGTGGGCTGCGCACGGCAGCCTTGTGTGGCCTTATGGGCTGCGCATGGCAGCCCCTTTGTGGGGTTGTGGGCTGTGCATGCCCATGGGAGAAGGCCGAAGGATGAGCGTATGGTTGATGGGCCACTTGAAGATCTTGTATTCCTAAACAATTGTAATTTACTTGTTTTTCTAGGATGGGCCAAAATTGTTGCTATTTAATTTATGCTTAAATATTACAATATTTGTTATTGTATGATGACATATAGAATAGGAGTGCCACTCATATATCTCTTTTGGTATGAACATGCATTGAATGATTTAGGTAACTAAATTGGCATCTAGATAACTTGGTAAATCATTCTATGGGACTTAATCACACGCCTTAAATAATTGAGTGGGAGAAGGTGTTTTTGTAACACCTATGGCCACTACAAAAAAAAAGGGCTATTGGGATGAATTTTATTCGTCCCAAATTCCGTCCCCTCAGGGTGGGTCGCAATAGCTTCTTTGGGACGAAAATTGAAATTCGTCCCTTAAAACTACCTATAGGGACGATTTTTGTTTGTCCCAATTGATAAGGTATAGGGACGAAAATATTCGTCCCAATAGACAACTTGTAGGGACGAATTGTATTTTCGTCCCCTTTGACAACCTATAGGGACGAAATATTTCGTCCCTTTAGATAATTTTTTGTCCCTTTAGTATCCTATATGGACGAAATTTAAAAAAAAAAAAAAAAAAAAAAAAAAAATTTGTTGCCTCAGCCACCACCCACCACACACGCCCATGTTGCCTCAACCACCACCACACCACCGACACAAATCAATTTTAATTGTTGTCCTCAAGGTGGGTCGAACCCTGCACACACACACCCACCACACACGCCCAACCACTTTGCTGCTCCTTTGTTTGTGATAACAAAAGCATAATGTTTATATATAACCTCTACTTCTTATTAATTTTTTATTGATTATTTTTCGATCAAAATTTTATTTGTAGATTGATTCCACTAATTAAAATTTTTTTTTATATGATAACAAATTGATATTAAAAAACATTTATTATAACATTTAATTAAACTATTTTATTTAAATCATATATTGTCAGATCAAATGGTCAATTGTTAATCGTACTCGGAATTAAACATGACTCCGGTTCCGGTTCGGCTCTCGATTTGGAACCAACGGTTTCGATTTCTGATTCGGGTTTACAAAATACTTGAAGAATAAAATGAAAAGGCTCAATAATGGAAGATTCAAAACCAAAAAATCTCCGTAGTGCCACTAAACTAATTATCCAATGATGTTCAACCTCCCTTGGAGATCTGTTAAACAAACCTCTATGATGAAGATGAAAGAATAATAAAAAAATTTAAAATAAAAACTTCAAAGTAAGAGAATGTGTGTAAAGTAAGGGAATTTTTGTCCGTTCACCATAATAGGTGCCTTTTAAACTTAAGTTATTAAAGTGGTGACTTTCTTACAAAAACACTTTAAAATGTGGCATTTTTCATCATTTTCAAGTTTCGATTTTTGATTTGGAACCAACGGTTTCGGTTTCGACAGTTCCGTTCCGGTTCCAATGGTTTAGTTCCTTTTTTAAAAAATAATAGAAAATCTTTCAAAACTAATAGTTATTGATCCTTATGAAGAACTTATTAGGAAAAAAACAAAATTCATCTCTATAGAGAACCACTTTGGACAAACAAAATGATCCATATTGCATCATTTTCTAATTTATATAGTAATTTAATTATTAATCTATCTTTAAGGAAAAAACATCAAAAAAAATAAATCAAGAATTTTCAACAAAATTAATTAATTATTATAATTTTAAATAAAAAGAAAACCTTTTGGGACGAAATAAATTTCGTCCCAATAGGCTGCCTATTAGGACGAATTATGTATTTCATCCCAATAGATATCCTATTGGGACGAAAGAAATTTGTCCCTAAAGGTCAACAAAATTTATTAACCATTATAATTTTAAATAAAAAGAAAACCTATTGGGACGAAATAAATTCGTCCCAATAGGCAGTCTATTGGGACGAATTATGTATTTTGTCCCAATAAACATCCTATTGGGATGAAAATAATTCATCCCTAAAAGCCTTACCACATTAGACAAAAATTGTCCCAATAGACATTCTATTGGGACGAAATAAATATTCATCCCAATAGAATGTCTATTGGGACGAATTATGTCCAAAATGGTAAGACCTTTAGGGACGAATTGTTTTTCGTCCCAATAGGATGTCTATTGGGATGAAATATAGAATTCGTCCCAATAGCTTCCTATTGGGACGAAATATATTTCGTCCCAATAGACCTCCTATTGGGACAAAAAAAAAACGTCCCAATAGATTTTCATCCCAATAGGCATTTTTTCTTGTAGTGGGCCTCCAAGGTTAGTTGAGCTTTATTATTTATTGGTAATCCCCCCAAGGGGCGTCCATGAATGGAATTTAGCAATATACATCCTTACAAGGATAGACTAGACAATGGACTCAAACGAGATCTACTCCCAAAGGAGGGATTTTCGTGAGAGAAAATTGAGGGTCCTAACTACTCCTAAACCACCTGCTCCTAATTATGAATCTCAGATTCATATGGTTGGTAAAGTTGCTACTGTTATGGCCCGTCAAAAGGTCAAGGAACAACAGAAGAAAAAGCAACTTGGGCCTACCAAGAAGGAGATCCTGAAAGTAACCAAGATCAAAAGGAAGTGCTCCTTTTGTGGTGAAAAGGGACATTGGAAAAGAAATTGCCCAAAGTCCCAGAACAAGAAGGAACAAGGTAATATTAATTATCTTGAAACATGTTTTTTTGGTTGAGTCTACAGATTCTTGGATCATAGACTCAGGAGCCACTAACCATGTTTGTTATTCCTTGCAGGGGTTCCAAGAAAGGAGAAAGCTGAGTAAGAATGAAATCAATTTGCGCTTGGGCAACGGAACGTTAGTGTCTGCAAGTGCAGTGGGAGATATTAGAGTTTATTTGGATTCTAGAAGGCATTTAGATTTGATAGACGTTTATTATGTACCTCAATTCAAGAGGAATTTAATTTCAGTTTCTTGTTTGAATAAATTTGGATATTCGGTTACTTTTAATAAAGTTTTTATTATTAGTAAGAATGACAAAATTATTTGTCAAGGTACATTGGAAAACGGTCTATACTTTTTGCATAGAAATATCTCTCACTCGTTAGACACAGAATTAACGGAACCTAATCATAAAAGAGTAAAATTATCAACAGATGAAACCTACCTTTGGCATTTACGCTTAGGTCATATTAACCTTAATAGGATTAAAAGATTGGTATGTGACGGACCTTTGAGTGACTTAAAGGTTGATGATCTACCAACTTGTGAATCTTGTTTGGAAGGTAAAATGACCAAAAGGACGTTCTCTGCCAAAGGTGCAAGAGCCACTGAATGTTTAGGATTGATACACATTGATGTATGTGGACTTATGAGCATTCAAGCTAAAGGTGGATATGAGTACTTCATCACCTTCACGGATGATTACCAAAATCAGCTTGAGAAACACATAAAAATCTTGAGATCTGATCGTGGTGGAGAATATCTATCTGGTGAGTTTCAGCAATATCTTATTGATAATGGGATAGTTTCTTAGTTTTCTGCACCAGGTACACCTCAACAGAATAGGGTAGCAGAAAGGAGAAATAGAACTCTTTTGGATATGGTTAGGTCTATTTTGAGTTATTCAACACTTCCTATTTCTTTTTAGGGATATGCTTTACAAACTGCTATATACATTCTAAACGATGTACCATCTAAGTCTGTTCCTAAAACACCGCATGAGTTGTGGACTGGGCACAAGCCTAGTTTACAACACTTAAGGATATTTGGTTGTCCTGCGCATGTGTTAAAAGGAAAGACAGAAAAGATGGAGTCCCGTTCGGAAACATGTATATTTGTAGGTGAAAATAAATAATAAACGTGTCCTAAAGTAATCTAGAGGGGGGGGGGGGTGAATAGATTTTAAACAATTTTACCCAATTTTTCGAGATTAGTCGAAATTACGAAAAAGCCCCAATCTAGTCAATAAAAAAACATACAAGTGCGGAAATTAGAGGACACACAATATTTACGTGGAAACCCACACGGGGAAAAATCACGGGCTGTTATGTGCGCCACACGAGAACCTCGAATCCACTATTTGCAAATACGATTACAAATTAGGTTGACCACATCACACCTAAATTTACTAATCCGTCTTTGCTACCCGCGGGCCTTTAATAGTGACTCTAGTCCCTTGCTTGCAAACTACCTAAGAGGTAAATACAAGACTTGTCTCTAAGGTGAAGAGATAGCACAACCTAAGGTGACTATGTGAAATACTCAAGATGCTAAAAATGCAAGGTTAGACATTTAAGCTTATCTAGGCAAGGATGAACATGTTAGACAATCCTAGATATCATATTACTAGATGACATGCATAAAACAGCACTAAATAAGCAACCAAAATCCTATATGCATTATCTATCACAATACAACTCACAAACCACAATAAAACAATCTTGAAACTAAGTCAAGTCATAAAGATGCAATCTTGAATCAATTCAAGTGATAAAGAAGCTATCTTGTAAAGCAAGAACATATAGATATGAGAATGATGTTCTAGATACAAGTCATGTGAGCAAAACTAAAAACCCTAGATGAAATCAACCTAGAATTATGCTAGATGATAAATGAAAGATGCAAGATGAAGGGTTTTGTGATTTGGAAGCTTAAAGATGAAGTCTTGATACCTTGGCTTGAAGATACTCAATCATGCTCTCAAAAGTGTAATTTTTGCTCTAAAAAACGAGCCAAGACTATCAAGACATATATAAATGGGATCCAAGTGAAGTGACATCGTTTTGAAAAAATGGCCTGAAAATGCTTTGGGCGCTGTACAGGTCGCTGTACGTAGAGCGACCTGAACAGCGCCTGAAGGAGAAGATGAAACGTCTTCTACAGGGGCGCTGTTCAGAAGAGCGCTTTTGAACAGCGCCTGAACAGTGCCAAGATTCTGAACTTGCTCGGCCAAGGTAGGGCGCTGTACGTACAGCGCCCGTACAGCGCCTACATAAAAAATGCATCAGGTCTGATGCAAAAATGACCCATTCTCATCGGGTCTGAAGGGGGCGCTGTTCGTACAGCGCCTTGTAGGGCGCTTTGAACAGCGCCCTTTGCAACAAGTGTATACCTAGGAATAATGCATGGCAAGGCTTTGGGAATACAAAATGCAATCATCAAAATATGCAAAATGTGAGTGTGTGCAACTACATCTCTTCAAAATAGAGTAAGTCAAGAAATCTACCTTCCTTGAAGCTCTTGATCATGCAATGAGGTTTTCTTCCATCCTAAGCTATCTTTACATATAGAAACCCATTGTGATTTTGCCAACGAAATACGCCAATCAAAAGTGAGGCACTTACAGTAGGGTATCCAAAAGAAACTAAAGGATATTATTTCTATAGTCCTTCAGATCTTAAGTATTTGTTTCGACAAATGCTAAATTTCTGGATAAGGACTATATGAATGATTTTGTGCCTAGAAATAGAATTGTCCTGAATGAGATGTCAGGAGATACAATTCCATGAGAGGTTACACAACCTAACCCAATTGTAAGTTCCGATCCAACACAAGATCAACAACCTACCATTCCTCGTTGTAGTGGGAGGGTTAGAACACAACCTCAAAGATACATCGGTCTGGGAGAATCAGTGGAGAATCTCCCGGACGACGATGATCCCTATACGTACAAGGAAGCTATGGAAGATGTTGATTGTCACCATTGGCAAAAGGCAATGCAATCTGAGATTGAATCTATGTTCGATAACAAAGTCTGGTCCCTTGTAGACTTGCCTAAGGGGATAAAACCCATTGGGTGCAAGTGGGTATACAAGAGGAAAAGAGGTATGGATGGAAAGGTGGAAACCTTTAAAGCTAGATTGTAGCTAAAGGGTATACATAGAAAGAAGGTATCGATTACGAGGAAACCTTCTCTCCTGTGGCCATGCTTAAATCCATCAGGATACTCTTATCCATTGCATCATCTTTAGATCTAGAGATTTGGCAAATGGACATGAAGACAGCTTTCCTTAATGGAAGTCTTGACTAAAGCATCTACATGATGCAACCAGAGGGATTCATTGAAAAGGGCCAAATGGAAAAGGTATGCAAGTTGCAGAAATCCATATATGGATTGAAGCAAGCATCCAGATCCTGGAACATAAGGTTTGATCAAGCTGTCAAAGATTTTGGATTTATTCAGAATCCTGACGAACCTTGTGTATACAAAAGGAATAAGGGTGACAAGTTGGTTTTCTTGATTCTTTATGTTGATGATATACTACTCATTGGAAATGATGTAGGTGTATTGACATCAGTAAAAGAATGGTTAGCAAAACAATTTGATATGAAGGACTTAGGAGAAGCAAGTTTTATTCTAGGTATCCAAGTAATAAGGGATAGAAAGAATAAAACGATTGCATTATCCCAAGCTTCATTCATAGACAAGATCTTGTCTAGGTTTTCCATGCAGGATTCCAAGAAAGGTATGTTACCTTTCAGACATGGAATCAAGCTTTCTAAGGAACAAGTTCCTAAGAATGAGCATGAAGAGCAATTCATGAGTAGAGTTGCATATGCCTCGGCAGTTGGAAGTCTCATGTATGCAATGCTCTGTACTAGACCAGATATTTATTTTGCTGTTGGCATAGTTAGCAGGTTTCAATCAAAACCTGGTCCTGATCACTGGACAGCAGTCAAGCATATTTTCAAGTATCTCAAGAGAACGTGAGATAATATGCTTTATAATCTGGAGGGGATTTGATTCCCGTTGGGTATACAGATTCTGATTTCCAATCAGATTCTGACTCCAGAAAATCCACATCAGGGGCTGTGTTTACTATTAGAGGAGGAGCAGTTATATGGAGGAGTATCAAGCAATCTTGTATTGCTGATTCCACCATGGAAGCTGAGTATGTTGCAGCATGCGAGGCTGCCAAAGAGGCTGTTTGGCTCCGCCAATTCTTGATTGACTTAGAAGTGGTTCATAGTGTGAATAAGCAGATCACTATCTACTGTGACAACAGTGGAGCAGTGGCTAATTCGAAAGAACCAAGAAGTCACAAGAGAGGTAAACACATTGAAAGAAAGTATCATCTTTTAAGGGTGATTGTTCAAAGAGGTGACGTGACGATTACCAAAATCGCGTCAGCAGAAAATCTAGCGGATCCCTTCACAAAGGCTCTACCTCAGAAGAGTTTCGAT
This sequence comes from Acer yangbiense, assembly GCA_008009225.1. NCBI lineage: Eukaryota > Viridiplantae > Streptophyta > Magnoliopsida > Sapindales > Sapindaceae > Acer > Acer yangbiense. Next base: position 30,810 of record VAHF01000173.1, on the reverse strand, counting down.
AGGCATCTAGAGAACATGGGCTTGAGAGATATGACACATTTGCTATAGTGCAAGTGGGAGATTGTTAGGATTATGCTCAATAGCAAGAGTGTAATGTTGTAATTAACAATCTTTTTCATATTAATAAAGTGATTTCTGGTTTAACAAATCGTATAGCATTTATAGTTTAATATTATAATTGTCAAAGTAAATAATCATAAGGTCTGAAGACTATGAGAAAAGAAGAATTGTTCGTACATCTGGATATATATGTGGTAGACACAATTCTTTAGTTAGTCTTGAATAATATTCACAACTTAAGTTAAAGGTTGGGCACCTTTATCTTGTTAAAGTTGTAGAATTCTTTTGCTAGCATTTGAGTGGGATCAAATGAGATATGATGAGTCTAAAATCATTGGAGTATCTTCGAGCAAAAGGATCTAGTGCACTGGGTGCATTGAACTGGATCACAATGAAAAGCTTTATCTAGAACCGTCAATAGATAATAGTCTTTTCATTATCAGGACAATCGGAGAGTCTATTTTAATCCTGAGATAAATGATGGACTTATGGTTGCAAATGATATCATTTGAGTTATCAATGAGTACGATTATAACGCATAGTCTATCCTCGATAGTTTGGTGATATTCATTTGTTAATCGATAGAGGACTTCATTTATAGATATGGACATCGTGGCTCCATTTATTAAATGAGAGTATAATATCATCATATGGATGTTTTGAGGTAATTGGATATTAAATCTCAACGTTGAGTTTTCGATAATGTCTATTAAAAACATGGCTTCTGGACAAGTCAAAATATCCAAGTTCAAAACGTGGTCATATGAGTAAATATGGTAACTTGGAGAGTTATAGGCGGTCTATGAACTCTTGGCGATTACTGATATTAATCACGAGGATACACTATCTCCAACATGATTGTCTAGGGTATGAATGAGGAACATCTTCCTTTTCTATCTTTATTTAAGAGTTCAATTTTAGCTCTTTAGTGGAATGAGTTAAAATTAATGGATCGGACCTAAGTGAATCATTTGTTGATTGTGATTAGGTTATGTCTATTGAAGCTTAAATTTAGATGGCCCGCCAAGATCCCCAATCCACACGGACTTGCATGGATCACTTGATATATTCTACCGGACCAATTTAAGGGTCCATCTAGAATTGCATTTAATATATTAAGAATATAATTTGCACATTATTTAAGTAATGGGCTGCTCAATTATATTAATATATTAATAAAAGACATGTGGGCTTGTTTCTTTTAGTAAGAATGGTTCTGGTTCACATGTGGGCTTTTTATTTAAAGTCCAATGGATTAAATGAAATAAGAAATAGTATTAGGCCCAATTTATTCAAGTGGGGCGGCAAGGTTAATATTTTAACCTAAGATATTATTTTGTTTTCATTGTTTTAATTAAATAAGAATTAATTAATTTAGTAATTAATTGTTTAATTAAGAAACAAATCTTTTCTGATTAGGAAATATGATTCCTAGTCTTATACTATTGTTGGTAGTATACTAAAAGTAAAAGACTTATTTGGTAAGAAAATAAATAAATAATTTTATTTATTTAATCAAATAATAAGTCTTTTATTTTAGTCAATAAAAAGAATAAAATATCTATGAGTTGGATTAGGGTTTGAAGTCTATTCTTTTATGGAAATTAGGGTGCAACACAAACTCCTTTTAGGAGTGTGATTTGCGGCAACCCTAGGAGAAAAAGAGAGCAAGATTTCGGCCACCCTAATAGAAAGAAGAGAAGAAAATTAGGCCACCTATATATACATATGTATAGAATTCGGCCACCCGATGCTTTGTGCTTGAGAGACAATTTTTCTTCTTCTTCTTAATTCATAGAGAGCATTAATTTTATTCTACTAAAACATAAAAGAGTGAATAAATTATTCTTTGATGGTACACTATTTGCTTGTTCATCAATAAGCTTGTGTGTACAACATCGATTTAGGTTCATGCGAGTTTCGATCATTAGATTGAGAACTCAAAAGTGACCGGAATAATTTTAGTCTTCTTTTGATTTTTTTGTGACTAACAAAGAAAAGAAAAGTTTATTTGTCCATTCACAGGTTTGCAATTCAAAGAAAAGGGAGACCACGCTCCTAGGTGATCCACGTTCGTGCTAGGATTGAAGATCTTGCGGATTACCATCGACGTAAGTCAATCGGATCACGCGACAAAAGGTATTATTCTTTTGTTAGATAATATATATGTTTAATTGATTAAAGGGTTTAAGGTTCATCAAAGGAAAATTTTTAAAACATACTAAATCTATTTTTAGTCTCGCTTCCGCTGCGTGTACTACGGTATTTTTCCCTACACAAACGAGATCTACTCCCCAAGGAGGGATTTTCGTAAGAGAAAATTGAGGGTCGATATCTTGGTAACACACTCAATGTAATTTTATTGATATCCTCCCAAGAGTTCTTGTCAGTAAAATTGCAAGGGTAAAATTGAAAACGCTGGTTGTTATGTTAACAATTAGGTGGGACCTAGTCTAACTAGTAAATGGTGCGAACTCCCAAATGAGGCGTAACATTTATGGGTGTTGGATCACCGTTGAATTTTTATGATTGAGTTATTTATTTAAATCAAGATAAATATTCGAAAGTGCTTTATCATGATTATTTACTCATATATATGTTTTGTTTTATTCAGAAATCATGACCCTATCACTTATGAACATCCTGAAAGATAACACTTTAACTGGAGATAATTATGTCACATGGAAAAGGAAAATTGGGTTGTTGTTGCAAAGTGAAAAACATAAGTTTGTTTTAACTACTCCTAAACCACCTGCTCCTAATAATGAATCTAGCATAATGTATAGAGATGAGTATGAGCAGTGGAAGACTTCAGATGATATGGCCAAATGTTATATTATGGCCACTATTTCCGACGTGTTGCAATAGCAGCATGAAGGAATGGAGTCCGCTGCTGATATAATGATGTCTCTAGAGGAGATGTTTGCTATGAAGTCTAGGACGACTAAGAGAGAGGCAGTGACTGCTTTTATGAATCTTAGAATGAAACCTGGACAGGCTGTGAAAGATCACATGATGAAAGTCGTAGCACATCTCAACATTGCTGAACTGCATGGCGCTGAGATAGATGGTGAGACAAAAATTGATATGGTTGTCAATTCATTGTCAGATTCCTTTGATCAGTTCAAATTGGACTACACTTTGAACAAAAAGGAATACACCTTACAAGGCCTGATGCAAGATGTTCAAAGTGCTGAAAAGATCCTTGTGAAAGGCAAGGGTCAGGAGATTCATATGGTTGGTAAAGTTGCTACTGTTATAGCCCGTCAAAAGGTCAAGAAACAACAGAAGAAAAAGCAATTTGGGCCTACCAAAAAGGAGACCAAGAAAGTAACCAAGATCAAAGGGAAATGCTTCCTTTGTGGTGAAAAGGGACATTGGAAAGTAATTGCCCAAAGTCCCAGAAAAAGAAGGAAGAAGGTAATGTTAATTATCTTGAAACATGTTTTCTGGCAGATTCTACTGATTCTTGGATCATAGACTCTGGAGCCACTAATCATGTTTGTTATTCCTTGCAGGGGTTCCAAGAAAGGAGAAGGCTGAGTAAGAATGAAATCAATTTGCGCTTGGGCAACGGAACGTTAGTGTCTGCAAGTGTAGTGGGAGATATTAGAGTTTATTTGGATTCTAGAAGGCATTTAGATTTAATAGACGTTTATTATGTACCTCAATTCAAGAGGAATTTAATTTCAGTTTCTTGTTTGAATAAATTTGGATATTCGGTTACTTTTAATAAAGTCTTTATTATTAGTAAGAATGACAAAATTATTTGCCAAGGTACATTGGAAAACGGTCTATACTTTTTGCATAGAAATATCTCTCACTCGTTAGACACAGAATTAACGGAACCTAATCATAAAAGAGTAAAATTATCAATAGATGAAACCTACCTATGGCATTTACGCCTAGGTCATATTAACCTTAATAGGATTAAAAGATTGGTATGTGACGGACCTTTAAGTGACTTAAAGGTTGATGATCTACCAACTTGTGAATCTTGTTTGGAAGGTAAAATGACCAAAAGGTCGTTCTCGGCCAAAGGTGCAAGAGCCACTGAATGTTTAGGATTGATACACACTGCTGTATGTGGACCTATGAGCATTCAAGCTAGAGGTGGATATGAGTACTTCATCACCTTCACAGATGATTACTCGAGATTTGGCTATGTGTATCTGATGCGACATAAGTCGGATGCTTTTGACATGTTCAAAGCATTCAAAGCTGAAGTAGAAAATCAGCTTGAGAAACACATAAAAAAAAATCTTGAGATCTGATCGTGGTGGAGAATATCTATCTGGTGAGTTTCAGCAATATCTTATTGATAATGGGATAGTTTCTCAGTTTTCTGCACCAGGTACACCTCAACAGAATGGGGTGGCAGAAAGGAGAAATAGAACTCTTTTGGATATGGTTAGGTCTATGTTGAGTTATTCAACACTTCCTATTTCTTTTTGGGATATGCTTTACAAACTGCTATATACATTCTAAACAATGTACCGTCTAAATCTGTTCCTAAAACACCGCATGAGTTATGGATTGGGCGCAAGCCTAGTTTACAACACTTAAGGATATTTGGTTGTCCTGCGCATGTGTTAAAAGGAAAGACAGATAAGATGGAGTCCCGTTCAGAAACGTGTATATTTGTAGGGTATCCAAAAGAAACTAAAGGATATTATTTCTATAGTCCTTCAGATCTTAAAGTATTTGTTTCAACAAATGCTAAATTTCTGGAAAAGGACTATATGAATGATTTTGTACCTAGAAGTAGAATTGTCCTGAATGAGATGTCAGGAGATACAATTCCACAAGAGGTTTTACAACCTAGCCCAATTGTAAGTTCCACTCCAACACAAAATCAACAACCTACCATTCCTCATCGTAGTGGGAGGGTTAGTACACAACCCGAGAGATACATCGGTCTGGGAGAATCAGTGGAGAATCAGTGGAGAATCTCTTGGACGACGATGATCCTTACACGTATAAGGAAGCAATGGAGGATGTTGATTGTCGCCATTGGCAAAAGGCAATGCAATCTGAGATTGAATCCATGTTCGATAACAAAGTCTGGTCCCTTGTAGACTTGCCTAAAGGGATAAAACTCATTGGGTGCAAGTGGGTATACAAGAGGAAAAGAGGTATGGATGGAAAGGTGGAAACCTTTAAAGCTAGATTGGTAGCTAAAGGGTATACACAGAAAGAAGGTATCAACTACGAGGAAACCTTCTCTCCTGTGGCCATGCTTAAATCCATTAGGATACTCTTGTCCATTGCAGCATCTTTAGATCTAGAGATTTGGCAAATGGACGTCAAGACAGCTTTCCTTAATGGAAGTCTTGACGAAAGCATCTGCATGATGCAACCAGAAGGATTCATTGAAAAAGGGCCAAATGGAAAAGGTATGCAAGTTGCAGAAATCCATATATGGATTAAAGCAAGCATCCAGATCCTGGAACATAAGGTTTGATCAAGCTGTCAAAGGTTTTGGATTTATTCAGAATCCTGACGAACCTTGTGTATACAAAAGGATTAAAGGCGACAAGTTGGTTTTCCTGATTCTTTATGTTTATGATATACTACTCATTGGAAATGATGTAGGTGTATTGACATCAGTAAAAGAATGGTTAGCAAAACAATTTGATATGAAGGACTTAGGAGAAGCAAGTTTTATTCTAGGTATCCAAGTAATAAGGGATAGAAAGAATAGAACGATTGCATTATCCCAAGCTTCATACATAGACAAGATCTTGTCTAAGTTTTCCATGCAGGATTCCAAGAAAGGTATGTTACCTTTCAGACATGGAATCAAGCTTTCTAAGGAACAAGTTCCTAAGAATGAGCATGAAGAGCAATTCATGAGTAGAGTTCCATATGCCTCGGCAGTTGGAAGTCTCATGTATGCAATGCTCTGTACTAGACCAGATATTTATTTTGCTGTTGGCATAGTTAGCAGGTTTCAATCGAAACCTGGTCCTGATCACTGGACAGCAGTCAAGCATATTTTCAAGTATCTCAAGAGAACGAGAGATAATATGCTTGTATACTCTGGAGGGGATTTGATTCCTGTTGGGTATACAGATTCTGATTTCCAATCAGATTCTGACTCCAGAAAATCCACATCGGGGGCCGTGTTTACTATTGGAGGAGGAGCAGTCATATGGAGGAGTATCAAGCAATCTTGTATTGCTGATTCCACCATGGAAGCTGAGTATGTTGCTGCATGCGAGGCTGCCAAAGAGGCTGTTTGGCTCCGCCAATTCTTGATTGACTTGGAAGTGGTTCCTAGTGCGAATAAGCAGATCACTATCTACTGTGACAACAGTGGAGCAGTGGCTAATTCGAAAGAACCAAGAAGTCACAAGAGAGGTAAACACATTGAAAGAAAGTATCATCTTTTAAAGGAGATTGTTCAAAGAGGTGACGTGACGATTACCAAAATCGCGTCAGCAGAAAATCTAGCGGATCCCTTCACAAAGGCTCTACCTCAGAAGAGTTTCGATGGGCATCTAGAGAATATGGGCTTAAGGGATATGACACATTTGCTATAGTGCAAGTGGGAGATTGTTAGGATTATGCTCAATAGCAAGAGTGTAATGTTGTAATTAACAATCTTTTTCATATTAATAAAGTGATTTCTGGTTTAACAAATCTTATAGCATTTATAGTTTAATATTATAATTGTCAAAGTAAATAATCATAAGGTCTAAAGACTATGAGAAAAGAAGAATTGTTCGTACATCTGGATATGTATGTGGTAGACACAATTCTTTAGTTAGTCTTGAATATTGTTCACAACTTAAGTTAAAGATTGGGCACCTTTATCTTGTTAAAGTTGTAGAATTCTTTTGCTAGCATTTGAGTGGGATCAAATGAGATATGATGAGTCTAAAATCATCGGAGTGTCTTTGAGCAAAAGAATCTAGTGCACTGGGTGCATTGAACTGGATCACAATGAAATACTTTATCTATAACCGTTAGTAGATAAAAGTCTTTTTATTATCAGGACAATCGGAGAGTCTATCTTAATCCTGAGATAAATGATGGACTTATGGTTGCAAGTGATATCATTTGAGTTATCAATGAGTACGATTATATCGCATAGTCTATCCTCGATAGTTTGGTGATATTCGTTTGTTAATCGATAGAGGACTTCATTTATAGATATGGACATCGTGGCTCCATTTATTAAATGAGAGTATAATATCATCATATGGATGTTTTGAGGTAATTGGATATTAAATCTCAACGTTGAGTTTTCGATAATGTCTATTGAAAACATGGCTTCTGGACAAGTCAAAATATCCAAGTTCAAAACATGGTCATATGAGTAAATATGGTAACTTGGAGAGTTATAGGCGGTCTATGAACTCTTGGCGATTACTGATATTAATCACGAGGATACACTATCTCCAACATGATTGTCTAGGGTATGAATGAGGAACATCTTCCTTTTCTATCTTTATTTAAGAGTTCAATTTTAGCTCTTTAGTGGAATGAGTTAAAATTAATGGATCGGACCTAAGTGAATCATTTGTTGATTGTGATTAGGTTATGTCTATTGAAGCTTAAATTTAGATGGCCCGCCAAGATCCCCAATCCACACGGACTTGCATGGATCACTTGATATATTCTACCGGACCAATTTAAGGGTCCATCTAGAATTGCATTTAATATATTAAGAATATAATTTGCACATTATTTATGTAATGGGCTGCTCAATTATATTTATATATTAATGAATGGCATGTGGGCTTGTTTCTTTTAGTAAGAATGGGTCTGGTTCACATGTGGGCTTTTTATTTAAAGTCTAATGGATTAAATGAAATAAGAAAATAATATATGGCCCATTTATTTTAAGTGGGGTGGCAAGGTGCTTTTTAACCTAATATATTATTTTGTTTCATTGTTTAATTAAATAAGAATTAATTAATTTATTAATTAATTGTTTAATTAAGAAACAAATCTTTTCTGATTAGGAAATATGATTCCTAGAGTTATACTATTGGTAGTAGTATACTAAAATTAAAAGACTTGTTTGATAAGAAAATAAATAATTAATTTTATTTATTTAATCAAATAAGAAGTCTTTTTATAGTCAATAAAAGAATAAAGATACTTATGAGTTGGATTAGGGTTAGGAGTCTAATTACATGTGAATTTGGGTACAACACAAAGTCCTCTTTTGTAGAGGAAATTGCGGCAACCCTAGGAATTCTACATGAAGAATTCGGCAACCCTAATTGGCATGGGAGAAGAATTCAGCCACCCTATATAATACTACATATAGAATTCGGCCACCTCTCTAAGGCTTGATTGAATGATTTCTTCTTCTTCTCAACTCATAGAAAAGGTATTAGTTTTTATTCTACTAAAACATAAAAGAGTGAATAGATTATTCTTTGATGGTACACTAATTGCTTGTTCATCAATAAGCTTGTGTGTACAACATCGATTGAGGTTCATGCGAGTTTCGATTATAAGATTGAGAACTCAAAAGTGACCGGAATAATCTTAGTCTTCTTTTGATTGTTTTTGTGACTAACAAAGAAAAAGAAAAGTTTGTTTGTCCATTCACAGGTTTGCAATTCAAAGAAAAGGGAGACCACGCTCCTAGGTGAACCACGTTCGTGCTAGGATTGAAGATCTTGCGGATTACCATCGACGTAAGTCAATCGGATCACGCGATAAAAGGTATTCTTCTTTTGTTAGATAATATATATGTTTAATTAATTAAAGGGTTTAACGTTCATAAAAAGGAAAAATTTTAAAAGTTACTAAATCTATTTTTAGTCTCGCTTCCGCTGCGTGTACTACGGTATTTTTCCCTACAGTTTCCACTTGCTTACTTAAGTGGTCATTTTGTGTTGAAAGCTCTAGATTTTCATCCTCTAAAATCTTCAATTTTCTATTGTTCTTCTTCAATGAACTTTCACACTTGACTATAAAGTCATGAACATCCATTTTCTCTACATTTCCATTTGTAGAGTTAGATGAGGAGTCATCTTCACTTGAGTTATCTCCTCCACTCTCCTTCTCACTTATGGAGTCATTTCCCTCATTAAGACCTTCAACTTGGTCTCTTGAGTTAATGAGAGCGATGTCCTAATGAGTAGCTACACCTTTCTCTTATAGAGCTACTTTTTCATCTCTTTATTCTATGGGATCTGTAAGGTTTATGATTTGTATTGGCTTGATTCCATTGCAAAACGCTCTATATTTGTATTGGTTATTGCTTAGGATGTTCTTGAAAGAAAAGAAGCTTAAAAGTTGAAGAGCAACGTCTAGTGCAAATGTCGTCTTCAAGAGGTGAAAGCGTCAAAGGTATATCTTGACTTCTATCCTCTTGCAAGGCGTTAGAGCACACACACACAATTCATACATGTGTGTCCCTGCATCATAGTTCAAACATTTGGTATAACACATTCACACACTTCTTAGTATGCACATGCATTGGTCTCTTATAGACAAACATTGTAGAATTGCATGCTTTGTGACTATCTCTTTGATATGGCATGCTTGTGTGAATTTGTATTTGTTTGTTTATGTATTTTGTATTTTGGACTTGAATATGTTCTTATTTGATTCCTTATTGAGTTCCGGTCGTTTCGGTTACTCATTCATAAGGTTTCGAGTCCAAACGACTTAGCTAGGCTACTTTGCATTCTCATTCTCATTCATTGAGTTGACTTCATCATCATTTTCCAAGATGATTTCTCAACCTTTTGTCAAAGTTTCTTAGTCTTCATCGTGCGTGAGGGAGTCACGGTTCGTAATCCAAAAACGGATTCGAATTTGGAGTTTGGATGCCCAAGTACTGCTGAAGAACGCGAGAGGTGCGCGGGAGAGCTAGCAAGGCCAAGTGGCCAAGCTGCCAAGCTAGGCCAAGCCGTGTGGGAGCCGTGGGACCCACGGCCAGAGCACCCCTCTGGTCCCGTGTGGCCCACGTGCCCCACACAGGATGCGATGTGGCAGCCTTTGATTGGTTTTCATTTTCTCTCTCTCTTTTCCTTTTAAATCCTCTCCATTCCCTCCCATTTATTCTAAGGAGAAAAATTTGAAAAAGATGAAATCAGAAATTTTCTCTCAATTTTAGTTTTAGCATTTTGATCATAACTTTCCCATACGAACTCGAAATCGATTGATCCAAAAGCCAAAATTGTTGGTCTTAATGAGAGCTACAAACTCCAGGTATTTCCAGAGGCAGCTGACTTTGTCATTTTTCCCAATGGCCTGATTTTCAGTACGTGGTCAAGGTTGTATGTTCAACTTCTTCTTTTTCATTTCATCTTTGATCATCTCTTTTATTATTACTATTTGATTGATGAAATATGTTGAGAAGGATGTTAGATCATATGCTCGGGTTGTTTGATCATTTGTCAATTGAGTTTTAGCTTTGTGATTTCTATTGAACATATATGTGCTAAACTTGATTCAACTTGAAATTGATTCTAGAAAATGTATATATGATGTGCCTCATGTTATTTTCTAGGTTTAATTTCATGATCTAAGAACTAGGTTTTTAGTGTGATATATTGAATATTCATACCTTCTTCTTATTGATTTACATGTCTTGATTTCTAGATACTTTTGTGATTGTTTGTTGAAAGCATATTCTAGATTATCATTGAACATGTACATTTAGCTTGATTGATCATCTAGCTTTATGTGATTGTGTTTGCATCATTTGCATCACTTAGATCATAGCCTTGCATTAGGTTGAAGTCTCTAGTAAAGTGAGTGAAGCTTGTGGATAGAGCAAGGAAGTCTTGACTAGAGTCGGGAGGACTCGGATAGTCAAGCAAGAAGACTTAGCTAGGAGTAGGAAACTCTGGATAGCTAAGTAGGAAATCATCCTAGAATCTTGAGAGCTTTGGATAAGATGTTGCTACCTAGAGGTGTAGGACACATCTTGGATAGGTAGTAGGCTTTGTGATTCACTAGCCGAGGGTAGATTAGGAGTTGATAGCTTGAGCGGATATCATGAGTTGGTAGCTTGAGTGTGTAAGTCCTTTTTCACATAGTGGATTGCTTTGCCGGTGGTTGTGGTATCAACCCGTGGATGTTTCCTCTTTGAGGTTTTACCACGTAAAAATACTTGTGTTCATTTTTGTTTTACTTTTCTTTATCTTCCATATCTTACATTGATTGCATATCTTGTAAATTGATTAACTCTTGTATTAGTGAAATCAATTCATTTGTTAAATCTAATCAAGGTGCATTTTTCTTTGTTATATTCCGCGTTATTTTTAATATTGGAAGAATTTGGGCCAATACCTATTCACCCCCCCTCTAGGTATATTTTACAACACTACTTAAGGGAAATTTCATTTGGTATCAGAGCGGGTGTCTAGACGCACTTAGATAGATCCTTTCTTTGTAGTGTTTTGTGTTTTTGTTTGTGATAATCATGATTAAGGAAATGTGTTCCTATGTGGCTTCTTTTGTTGAACCTATTGACTTGGATGAGAAAAAGATCGATGATCTTATTCTTGAAAATGAACACTTGTCTAGTCAATGTGTCCCTCAATAAGAAGCTTGATAATCATGATCTTGGCTCAAAAGAATTCAATGAACTTAAAGACAAGATCCTAAGTCTAGAATTGAATCTAAAAGATAGCAATGATAGACTTAGCATCTTAAAGCAAGAAATTGAGCAAATGGATAGTTCTCTTGTTAGTGCTAAAAGGCTAGAAAATATGCTTAAAGCCAAACTTAGTGAGCACTTAAATCAAGAGAAAAAGTATGAACAATGGCTTAATAAATCAAGAGAAGATGTTAGGAAAAGTGATGACATCTTAGAAAAATATGTCATTAAAAATAGGGTGCTTAGTGAGAAACTTGATGAGGCTAATAGGATGATTAACAAGATGTCATCTAGTTCTAACAAAGTTGAAACCCTCATTAGAAGTGGTAAGCATCTATGTGACAAAGAGGTTTGAGTTATATGAATGAAAAGGAAACTCCTTCATCTAACAAATCTATTTTTGTCAAAGCAAGTATTGAACAAAATGTAGGTACTCTCTCTCATGGTAAAGCAATGAAAGCTACCGGAGGTGCCTCTACATCAACAAGGAAGTTCAATGGAAGAACTCAACAAGATCAAATTCAAAAAGTATCAACCTCAAATGGAAGAGGTGAAGCACCAAGGGTTGCTCTTCAAAGAGGTAAAATTGTGAGAAGACCAAATGCTATGGAAGCAAATACAAATGGTAAAATTCTCAAATTCATACCTATTTGTCATCATTGTAATATGGTAGGACATATTCGACCTAGGTGTTTTGAATACATTCGGAAATGCGAATTTGATAATGCTTTTCATGATATGTCTTTGAATGGACCTAGGCAATCATCCATGTATGTATATAGAAATAGACCTAGGAAGACCTTGGAAAAGCATGTTGTGAAGAATGTTATTGATGACTTGCTTGCTAAATCTTGTGTTGTGCCTCACTCTACTATGCATAAGAAAGTTGATAATGCTTTGCTTGATATTTTTGAAAATGTGACCAATGAGGTCAAGGTGCATGTTAAAAAGTCTAACATTGAGTCAAAGCATGTGTAAGGTTCCCATTTGTTGATTGGCTCATTTCGTGGACAACCACATGTTGGGGTTCTTTGTAAGGGTAGCCTAAGTATCGGTCTTATTGTTCGAAGCCCTTTGAAGACCTCGTGTTGATAAGCACCGAAGGTAAATTTCTATGTGCTTACTTTTCTTTGAAGAGATTAGTTGCACACACACACTTAACATTCATTGCATATGTGTGCATTCTCTTCATTTGTCACATTTCACACTTGCACTTATTTATTATATTTTGTTGTGTGTAATTGTGTCATGTTGTCGTGTAATTCGTTTCCCGATAACTTTCGGAAACATCCGCGCATGCACTAGAATGTGCTTGGTTTAGCGCAAGGACCGCCTATGGAGAATGCCCTTGGCTTCTCCTTGGTTTTCACCTTTCTAGGTGATCGGCGGTTATGATCGGCGGCCTGGCCGCCGAATGAAACCGCCGTTTCAGTCCAGATTGGTCTGAAGCATTTCTGCGGTTAAGATCGGCGGTCACGACAGCCGTTCGAAACCGCCGATTCAAGACCTGATTGATTTATCTCTCAGTCTAATTCGGCTGTTGAACCGGCGGTCATGAAACCGCCGTTCATACCTGATTGATTTTAATCTCTCTGTTTTGATTCGGCGGTTGGGATCGGCGATCACGAAACCGCCGAATGAACCGCCGTTTATGCTCTGTTCTTCACGAGCTCAATTCGGCGGTCATGATCGGCGGCCTGGCCACCGATTGAAACCGCCAATCGGCGCGTTTCTTTGAAACTTACTTAAACGACCACACTTTGATTTGGCCCCCTATATATATGCCATTTTGTCTTTAGGTCAATTAAGAGAGTTCATATTCAGAATTCATACTTAGGATATTTTTCAAAGAGAAGAAAAATTCCAAGAACTCATTTTTTATTACTCAAACACTTTTTCATGATCATCAATCATCATCTAGCATCATCATTGATCTTCTAGATGTCATCTTGCATGGATTCTTCATCATACTTTGCTTGGTAAGCTTTTCACTAATATCTTACATATTTTGTGTTTCTCTTAGCTAGCAATCTCAATTAATTACTTGTATGTTATTTTATATACTTTGAATACAAGTTTGAGATTAGTATGATGTATGTTTGAGAAGTTTTTTTTGTGATAGCTAATTAAGTTTTGTGCTTAATCTTGATTAGCTAAACTATTTGACATGTCATTTAGTTTTGATATCTAGGATTGTTCTAATTGCATATTAATCATCTTAGATAAGCATATAGGGTTTCCCTTGCTCTATGTTGCATTTGGATATTCATATATATTCACTTAGGGTTGTATTCTCTTCATAGAGAAAGTAAGTCTTGTGTGTAGCATCCGGGATTAGGTTGCTTAGAACGCAAGCAAATTGGACTAGGTTCACTCATACCGGGATTAGGTAGGTGTGTGATTACTTCCAGGATTAGGTTGTAATCATTTTTACACATTTAGTGGATTCAAGGTTCGAGTGTGGCTTACTTACTAGCCCGTGGTTTTTCCCGTGAGGGTTTCCACGTAAAAATCAAGTGTTATTTAATTTCCGCATATTATACTTGATTTATTGCTTTATCTATTTAGGGGTAATTTCATAATTTTGACTATCACGAAAAATTGGGTAAAAAGCTTAAAATCTATTCACCCCCCCCCCCCTCTAGATAGGTTTATACACACCGTGCTATAATTTGTTTCAGCATGTTAATAGTAAGAGTGAGAGGCGTATTGTGAAGAGTGTATGGGTTAGAAAGGACACTCCAAAATGTCTAGTTGCACAATATGTTTTAAGGGCCAACTCCTCATACTCTTGGTACCTAGATAGCGGTTGCTCTAGGAACATGACCGGGAACAAAGAGTTCTTTAAGAATCTTGTTTTAAAGGATGGAGGATGGGTCACTTTTGGTGATGGTACCAAAAAGAAAGTTCTAGGAAAGGGAACAATATGTATCCCCGGATTGCCTAAACTTTGAAACACTTTGTATGTTGATGGGTTACAAGCTAACTTGATAAGTATTACTCACTTGTGTGAAATCTTTAAGGAAGTTAGCTTTAACAAAGATGTGTACACTATAATTGATAAAAAGGGCTAGGTTGTCCTAAAAATCATAAGGTCTATAGACAATTGCTATTGTCTTGAGATAGACCCTTTAACTTGCAACATGGCACATGAGTGTAACAAGCTTGATTTGTGGCATCAACATTTGGGCTACATGAACTTTAAGGACATAAAGAAGCTTGAAAAAGGTTGCATTGTTAAAGGTCTACCTAGTATTGGTAGTAAGCTAGAAAGTGTTTGTGAACCTTGTCAATTAGGTAAACAAACCAAAGTGTCTCACAAGAAGAGCACTTCCATAGCTACCAAGAAGCCTTTGGATATTGTGCACATTGCCAATAATCTTGAAAAGGAACATACTAGGAAAGCTTGGATTAAAAAGTATGATATGAAAAATGTTCCTAGTCATTCTTCTAAACATGTTTCTAATGATAACTCTTTGAATGTTGTGCATGTTAATGATAATCATGTGAAGAAGAATGTCAAGAAGATTTGGTTGAAAAAGAGTGTTTCACATGATCATATCCATAGTCTTGATGATATTTTTGTTAATGGCAATAATGATGTGTTTAACATGAGTAATATCTTTATAAAGAAGATTGTTGATGTGTTATCTTCTAAATATACTATTGCCGTAAGAAATGATCATGATGTTTGTGTTAGTGCTCCAAAGACCATATGGGTAAATGATGAGGACTCTAGTGAGAAGGAGAGCTCTAGAGATGAGTTTTCTAGTGATGAAGAGCTTGTGAGCAACTTTGTTGCCTTCACGGCTTCTCATTCTATCCTAGAGAATGTTTGTCAATATTTATTAAACAAGGAGGTTGATACAAATCATCAAGTGTGCTTAAGTGAGAATCCTACCTATATTGATCTTTTGGCTAAGGTGAAGTGTCTTGAAGATAGTTTGAAGATAGCCTTAAGTGAGGTGGATGAGAAGAATGATTTGATCAAATTACAAGTGGATGAGTTTGTTTCAACAACTCAAAGGCTCTTAGGTGAAAAGAATGCTCTTGCCAAGAAGCTTAGAGAAGTTGAAGGGATTGTTGTTAAAAGGGATAGGATTATCTCTAGTTTGTCTTTAGGAGGCTCAAGTGACTTGGTAGTTGAGGAGAAGCTCATAGAAGCATCACTTCCTACAAGCAAGGATAATGTCATTGTTGATGTGAAAGCTCCTAAGAAGAGACATTCCAAGACCAAGAACAAATTGAAGAACAAGGTACCCCTTGAAACTCCCATTTGTGCTTCTCCAATCCCGGAAGGTAAAATTTCTCATTTTGTTCCCATATATCATTTTTGCAATACCGTAGGTCATAGCAAGCCTAAGTGCTTTTAATATATTGAATATTGTGAAATAGGAAATGCACCTAGGGATAAAGAGATTGAACTTCATTTAAGCATGCTAAAGCGTTTTAGTATGAAAAGCATGATAATGTCAAAAGAGCATGTTAAGAATGTCCGGATTGTGAAGAATGGAAACCTTGCAAAAATTGACAATGCATGTGTTGCTAGTAATGTAAAAAGAAGAGTATAAATGATATTCTTGTGAATCAAGAGATGGAAGAACTTTATTCTAGTTTCAACATTGTTGTCAATAAGAATCTTGATAGTGTTTGTGTAGGTTCACCCAAGACAAAATTGTTCAAGGGTGAGTGCTCTTACCATTAGAGTAAGTTGCACATGTGTGTTAGCTTTAAGATTAGTGTCAAGTTGATATGTAACTTAGCTATCTAGCTTTGTTTCTATATAACTTGACATGAACTTAGCTATCTCACATATTTGCTATGATGGTCGAAATCTATTGATTAACTTTTTGAGAAGTTATTTTTATGATATCTATATGGTAACAATCATGTTATGACTTTTAGAGAAAGTCAATTTTTGTTGTTGTTTTGAGTTGAAATGCATAGTCTTTAGTCTCTTGGAACGACACACCAACAACTTGTTGTCATGAGGACAAACAAGCTAAGAGGACTCATAAAAAGGGTGAAGACTTTACATTTGATGGAAAATAGCTTGCAAAGGTATCTTTATATCACATTGCTTGCTTACTTGAGTTTTCATCTCTCAACTCATTGTTTGCATTATTTCATGAAGCATGTCATATTAGAGAAACAGCATAGTGTTCTTATGGTTCTCATTGACATTTGCTCCTTTAAGATCTTTTGATGATAATTGTTCACATTGATCTTAATCATGATATGTGTTATTGTATGAATGATTGCGGTCGAAAGTGCATGCACACAATTACTTTGGATGAAACAAATCCTTAAGGATTATGAGATAGAACAAGGAAAAAGACACTTTATTGTGATAACTTAAGTGCCATTAACATCTCTAAAAATCCGGTTCAACACTCTCGCACAAAACACATAGACATTAGGCATCATTTCATTAGAGATCTAGTTGAACATTCTATTGTTACTCTAGAGCATTTGCCTACTAAAAATCAACTTGCAGACTTGTTCACTAAGCCCTTGGACAAAGAGAGGTTTAAAACTCTTAGAATGTCCATTGGCATGATTTGTGTTGATTGATGTCTTTGTGTGATTGTGAGTAGCTTGATAAGCAAAACTTTAATTGAATATCATTATCTTTGAAAGCTATTCACTTGAGAAGTAGTGATCTTAAACAAATATCTCTTATTGTTTCTAGATCATGCACTTGAGCTTGAAAATCTTATTTTTGAAAAGTGCACTAATGCTTCTCCTATATGTTTGAGTATATGTGGTTGAATATGTGTAGATTATGGATGCATCTAGAAGCCTATTGCTTAGTACATGATAGATGACCTTTGGTATGTATCCATTTTGCTTCGGCACTACATAGTAATCAATGAGCACCCTCATAGAAAGGGCTACACACCTTGGTTGTGCAGCCACCCAATGTAGGAAAGGGCTACGCCATTGTGATGAGTGAAAGCCGCCATGAGGTGTATATGTTTTTGTTAGTAAAATCAAAGAAGTGTTGAAATGAATTATAAAAAAAAAATTATAAATAAATAAAAAAAAAAATCTTTGATTTTAAGCCTAAAAGAAATGAAAAACAAAAAGGCTTATTGGTGTAAAGTTGAGAATTGTGAAAAAGCTCGGGTTGACAAATAGAAATGGGAAAACGAGCCACATGCACATACACACTCATATGTTGATATCTATTCTTTTTAAAAGCAAAAATCCGGATGAATATCGGTTTGACCTATTTTTGGAAATGTTTTAGATGGATAGGTGTGGATAAAGTTTGCATGTTGACATCACAATTACTCCTTCTAAATATTTGAGAAGCATTCACACACACACATTTTGCTTATGTGCTTGATTCATTAGCAATGTGAGAATATTTTTGAGAGATTAATGAAAATCTATGATTCTCTCTTGGACTTTGACAAATTATGGGAAATTTTCTCTTATTGCTTGATTGTGTGATTGTGTGGTGTCCCTTGTGAACAAATCTACTTAATGATAATATGTGGAGCATATGTTTAGGGGGAGCTTAGTTTATTCTCCTTCGCTTTCTATACGATTTGTTTGCTTAATATCTCACTCTTTATCTCTTGTGTCCCTTGTCTATTCCTTGACAAAAAGGGGGAGAAAATGTATACCTCACCATGTTTGATATCGGGGAGATTTTGTATACTTCACACTTTGTGTGGAAAAATGTTCCAATTGTGTGATCATATTCCCTCTTTGTGCTTAATTGTGACTTTGTCCTAAGGGGGAGAATGAATTCTTTCTTGATAAAGTTAAGGATGGTCGGTCCTTAGGAATTGGGAAATTAAATGAATGCTTTAATATGAAAAACATTTTATTCACTTGAGATAATGCATTTTTGTATGAGATAAGGGATGTCTTCTATATTTGTTTTTGGTTTAAATAACTCACCATTCTTCTTTAGAGAAGATCTCTTGTTTGGTTTGCTATTTTGTCTCTCATAGGTACTTTGAAGACCAAAGAAGAATTCTTGAAGACTCATGAAGATTTTTTAGTCTAGGAATTTCCTTGTAATGTGAGGATGAGAGTATGCTATCAACTTGAGTTTATTGGAGTGAATCATTGTATGGTGAGGTTGAGGTTTTGCCATGGAATAGCCAAAGGGGAAGATTATAAGGTTTATGATTTGTATTGGCTTGATTCCATTGTAAAATGCTCTATATTTGTATTAGTTGTTGCTTAGGATGTTCTTGAAAGAAAATAAGCTTAAAAGTTGAAGAGCAACGTCTAATGCAAATGTTGTCTTCAAGAGGTGAAAGCGTCAAAAGTATACTTAGACTTTTATCATCTTGCAATGCGTTCACACACACACACACACATACACAATTCATACATGTGTGTCCTTGCATCATAGTTCAAACATTTGGTATAACACATTCACACACTTTTTAGTATGCACATACATTGGTTTCTTATAGACAAATATTGTAGAATTGCATGTTTTGTGACTATCTCTTTGATATGGAATGCTTGTGTGAATTTATGTTTATTTGTTTGTGTGTTTTGTATTTTGGACTTGAATATGTTCTTATATGATTTCTTATTGAGTTCCGGTCGTTTCGGTTACTCATTCATAAGGTTTTGAGTCCAAACGACTTAGCTAGGCTACTTTGCATTCTCATACGGTCTGTTGACTTCATCATCACTTTCTGAGATGATTCCTCAACCTTTTGTCAAAATGTCTTAGTCATTGTCGTGTGTGAGGGAGTCACGGTTCGTAATCCAAAAACGGATTCAAATTCGGAGTTCAGAAGCCCGAATACGGCTGAAGAACGCGGAAGGAGCGCAGGAGAGCTAGCGAGGCCAAGTGGCCAAGCTAGGCCAAGCCGTGTGGGAGCCGTGGGACCCACGGCCAGAGCACCCCTCTGGTCCCATGTGGCCCATGCGCCCCACACGGGATGCTGATGTGGTAGCCTTCGATTGGTTTTCGTTTTCTCTCTCTCTCTTCCTTTTAAATCCTCTCCATTCCCTCCCATTCATTCTAAGGAGAAAAATTTGATAAAGATGAAATCAGAAATTTTCTCTCAATTTTAGTTTTAGTATTTTGATCATAACTTTCTCATACAAACTCGAAATCGATTGATCCAAAAGCCAAAATTGTTGGTCTTGATGAGAGCTACAAACCCAAGCATTTCAACAGGTAGCTAACTTCGTCATTTTTCGCAGTGGCCTGATTTTCAGTACGTGGTCAAGGTTGTATGTTCAACTTCTTCTTTTCATTTCATCTTTGATCATCTCTTTTATTCTTACTATTTGATTGATGAAATATGTTGAGAAGGATGTTAGATCATATGCTAGGGTTGTTTAATCATTTGTCAATTGAGTTTTAGCTTTGTGATTTCTATTGAGGATATATGTGCTAAACTTGATTCAACTTGAAATTGATTCTAGAAAATGTATATATGATGTGCTTCATGTTATTTTCTAGGTTTAATTTCATGATCTAAGAACTAGGTTTTTAGTGTGATATATTGAATATTCATACCTTGTTCTTATTGATTTGCATGTCTTGATTTCTAGATACTTTTGTGAATGTTTGTTGAAAGCATATTCTAGATTATCATTGAACATGTACATTTAGCTTGGTTGATCATCTAGCTTTATTTGATTGTGTTTGCATCATTTGCATCACTTAGATCATAGCCTTGCATTAGGTTGAAGTCTCTAGCAAAGTGAGTGAAGCTTTGTGGATAGAGCAAGGAAGTCTTGACTAGAGTCGGGAGGACTCGGATAGTCAAGCAAGAAGACTTAGCTAGGAGTAAGAAACTCCAGATAGCTAAGTAAGAAATCATCCTAGAAGCTTGAGAGCTTTGGATAGGATGTTGCTACCTAGAGGTGTAGGGCACATCTTGGATAGGTAGTAGGCTTTGTGATTCACTAGCCCGAGGGTAGATTAGGAGTTGATAACTTGAGCGGATATCATGAGTTGGTAGCTTGAGTGTGTAAGTCCTTTTTCACATAGTGGATTTCTTTGCCGGTGGTTATGGTATCAACCCGTGGATGTTTCCTCTTTGAGGTTTTACCACATAAAAATACTTGTGTTCATTTTTGTTTTACTTTTTTTGTCTTCCATATCTTACATTGATTGCATACTTTGTAAATTGATTAACTCTTGTATTAGTGAAATCAATTCATTTGTTAAATCTAATCAAGTGAGCATTTTTCTTTGTTATATTCCGTGTTATTTTTAATATTGGAAGAATTTGGGCCTATACCTATTCACCCCCCCTCTAGGTATATTTTACACTACTACTTAAGGGAAATTTCAGGATCACTAGTCAAGACATTCTTACCAACAACTTTATCTTCAACACAAGTGGCCCTAAATGCCGTGTAGTCAATGGTAAGCTCATCATCACTTGATGACTTGTCTCCCTCTCTAGAGTCATCACTTTCACTCCAAGTGGCGGTCATAACTTTTGCCATCTTACTCTTCAAATTCCCACAATCAGGTGAGATGTGTCCTATACCGCCACACTCATAGCATTGGACCCCTTTCTTTTCACTTTTCTCTTGCTTAGGCTCAAAACTCTTGAAGGGAGCCTTTTTCTTCAAATCTTGGCCTTTGGATCCAAAGCCCTTTTTCTCGAACTTGACGAATTTCTTTAATCTTCTAAGTAACAATGCCGTGTCTTCGTCCGAGTCACCTTTTTCCTCCTTCTCAACCTTGGAAGCTTTCAAAGCAATCCCTTTTTGCTTTTTAGGAGGTGTAATACTAGGAGCTTTCCTAGACTCATAGGCAAGGAGTCTTCCAATTACCTCGCTCTGCTTCATGTCCTTATATCCATAATTTTCTTCTAAAGCCGTAACTTTTGATTCAAACCTAGCGGGGAGAGACCTCATAATTTTCTACTTAATTCTCCTATCCGAATAAGGATCACCGAGTTGATGGCTTTGATTGACAATATCCATCAACTTGACTTCAAAGTCATTGAAGCATTCGTCCTTCTCCATCTTAAGCAACTCGAATTGTGTTTGAAGAACTTGTAGCTTGGAATCCTTGACGACATCGATTCTTTCGTGTGCAACCTCTAGAATATCTCATGCCTCATTGGCTATCCTAGTTTTCTGAATCAATTTGTACTAATTTTCATCCACTGCACATAAAAGAGCGTGCCATGCCTTCCTATTCCGTTTTGAAGTTTTAAACTCTTCAGTGGACCACTGAGCCTTAAGCTTGAGTACTTCTTCTCGACCACTCGT
This sequence comes from Acer yangbiense, assembly GCA_008009225.1. Classification (NCBI taxonomy): domain Eukaryota; kingdom Viridiplantae; phylum Streptophyta; class Magnoliopsida; order Sapindales; family Sapindaceae; genus Acer; species Acer yangbiense. The sequence goes on along the minus strand of VAHF01000173.1, from coordinate 8,942 downwards.
GGGAGTCATCTTAAGAGGCGCATACCCATCTTCAATAGCCATCCATGCCCTATCATGGATTTGGCACACGTATGCTTCCATCTTGCCTTTCCATGAGGCATAATTCACATCGGTGAGGAGAGGAGGTCGTGTGCTTGAAGCACCCTCATGGTTGCCACTCATTGTATATAATGAATGAAGTGAAATGTATGCAAAATGTATGAATGAGCAAAAATCACAAAAATGCAAAACACACCAAAATGAGCTAGGATCACCTAAGTGTATCTAGGAACCCGCTCTGATACCAATTGAAACAAATTAACGGTGTGTTCTAATATATTAATCTAGGGGGGTGAATAGATTTTAACTAATTTTACCCAATTTTTGCATACATGCCAATTTTATGAAAATGCCTCTACTAGTCAAAAATACAAACAAGTGTAATATGGTGCGGAAATTAAATAACACTTGATGTATACGTGGAAACCAAACCACGGGCTGTATAGTGCGTCACACTCGAACCTCGAATTCCACTAATTGAAAAGGAGTTTACAACCTATGTAGACCTTGTCTAACACTCCGGTCAATAACCCCCCACTTCTACCACGCGGGCCTTTAAAAGTGGCTCTAGTCCAATTGCTTGAGGCCTAAGCAATCTTAGCCCCAAGTCTTAATTCTCAATGAAGAGATTATTCAACTTATATGAATATGTATGAATATTCAAATAACAAACAAGGCTAGGGAACCTTAGATGCTTATCTAGGATGATGATATAACAATTAAATCAATCATAGATATCAAGAGCTAAGAGACATGTCAAATAGCTTAGCTAATCAAGATTAAGCAAAAACCTAATTAGCTATCACAATACAACACTCAATCAATTCATCACGATCAATTCTCTATTCTTGTATTTAGCATATGATCTAAAACATACAAGTAATTTAAAGAGATGGCTTGATAGTAAAAATACTAAAATAAGATGAAGTTAATCAAAATCTTACCAAGCAAGTTGTGATGATCCAAAACCATGCATGGATGCATTCTATATAGACATAGAAGATGCAATATGAAATTTGATGCAAAAGGGATTTGATTTGAGTGGTTAAAGGTGAGTTCTTGATTTGATTTTCTCTTAAATATCTCTCTTTAAAGTTTAGGGTTCTAAGGAGTAAAAGAACTTGTTCAGATAATGAGAAAGTGAGATATTTATAGACATCAAGAACAGGGCTTGTGAAAAGACAATTTTGCCCCTGAAACACACCGATCGGTGGTTTCAATAGGCGGCCAGGTCGCCGATAACAACCGTCGAATTGAGCTTGTGAAGAACAGAGCATCAATGGCGGTTTCATTCGGCGGTTTTGTAATCGCCGATCCAACCGCAGAATCAAACCCGAGAAATTAAATCGATCAGGCATGAACAGCGGTTTCTATCGACGGTCATGACAGCTGAAAGTAAATAACAATAACGCTCGGTGTGTATGGTAAATATTATCTAGAGGGGGGGTGAATAGATTTTAACTATTATTACCCAATTTTCGCATGCACGTCAATTTTACGAAAAAGACCCTACTAGTCAAAGATACAAGCAAGTGTAATATAGTGCGGAATTTAAATAACACTTGATGTATACGTGGAAACCCAACCACTGGGAAAAACCACGGGCTGTATAGTGCGCCACACTCGGACCAAGAAATCCACTAATCGAAATGGAGTTTACAACCTATGTAGATCTCGTCTAACACTCCGGTCAATAACCCCCTACTTCTACCACTCGGGCCTTTAAAAGTGGCTCTAGTCCAATTGCTTGAGGCCTAAGCAACCTTAGCCTCAAGACTTAATTCTCTAAGAAGAGATTATGCAATCTATGTGAATATGTATGAATATTCAAATAACAAACAAGGCTAGGTAACCTTAGATGCTTATCTAGGATGATGAGATAATCAATTTAATCAACCCTAGATATCAATTGCTAAATGACATGTTAAATAGCTTAGCTAATCAAGATTAATCAAAAAACTAATTAACTATCACAAAACAACACTCAATCAATTCATCACAATTAATTCTCTATTCTTGTATTTATCATATGATCAACAACATACAAGTAATTAAAAGAGAATATGCTTGATAGTAAAAATACTAAAATAAGATGAACTTAATCAAAATCTTACCAAGCATGTTGTGATGATGCAAACCCAATCATAGATGAATGCAAGATGAACTTTGATGCAAAAAGGATTTGATTTGAGTGTTTAAAGATGAATTCTTGATTTGATTTTTTCTCAAAAATCTCTCTTTGAAGTTTAGGGTTCTAATCACTCAAGGAACTTGATCAGAGAATGAGAAAGTAAGATATTTATAGACATCAAGAATTGGGCATGTGAAAAGACAAGTTTGCCCCTGAAACGCACCGTTCTGTGGTTTCAATCGGCGGCCAGGCCACCGATCACGACCGTCGAATTGAGCCCGTGAAGAACAGAGCATCAACGGCGGTTTCATTCGGCGGTTTCGTGACCGCCGATCCAACTGCAGAATTAGACCGAGAGATTAAAATCGATCAGGTATGAACGGCGGTTTCGAACGGCGGTCGTGACCGCAGAATTGCTTCAGACCTGTCTGGATTGAAACGGCGGTTTTCATTCAGCGGCCAGGCCGCCAATCATAACCGCCGATCACTAACAATGGTGAAAACTAAGGAGAAGCCAATGGCATTCTCCGTGGGCCGTCTTCGCGCAAAACCAAGCACACATAGATGTGAGCGCGGACGTTTCCGAACACTATCGGGAAACGAATTACTAAGCACATATACACACAACAAGAAATAAAACAAAGTGCTAGTGTGTAAAGTGACATGTGAAGAGAATGCACATATGAACAAGTATGCTAAGTGAGTGTGTGCTAACTAAATCTCTTCAAAGAAAAATCAAGCACAAGAAAATTATACCTTTGGCGTGCTTGTCCCTTGAGGTCTTGAAAGGACCTTCGAGCATGAAGTTCAAACACCTAAACTACCCTTATATTATCAACCCCAACATGTGGTTTGTCAACGAAATAAGCCAATCAATTTATTGGAATCCTTACAATCTCCCCCTTTGGCTATTTCGTGACAAAAGCACCACTCACATTGATTCCTCACGTCATAATAGAAACTACGGGTCTACTAAGATTTTCTACTTTACAAAGAGATATATAAAATAAACTTGAAGTCTTCAATCTCAAGTAGAACTATTAATCCCTGAAAGCAAAAGTTTCTAAACTTTCCAATTCAAGTAAAATGTGAGATTAATCAGTGAGGACATAAACAAGCATTTGCATTTCTAAGAATTTAAACACAACATCATGCAATGTATGATGAATTCAATGCTCCCCCTCAAAGGGTTACTCCCCCTCAATGTATTGTCTCCCCAACATGCATAATTGCAACAACCCTTACCACCATTCTACTCCCCCTTTTTGTCATGATATAGGCAAATGAGTAGTCCCCAACCGGGTCACTTAGCAAAGAGAGATGATAGCATTCAAGTCATTTGCATAATCATAAAATGCACTTTATACAACTTTATCAATAGGAGAGAAACAAGGAGATTTATTTTTAAAATAAATGTGTGAATCAAAACATGCTTGCATACAAGACATGTAGCATTCAAGTCCAAAATACAATGGTATTTGGCAAAGCAAATGACAAAGGTTTCTAATAAGAATTCAAACCAATTTCACCAATGTCAAGAGAGAAGCAAGGATATAGAGTTTTCATTGATTTTAATATAAGAGCAACTATATCCAACTTTATAAGCCAAACATGTCATGAGCAACTTTGCACCCTATTTGATTTTCCGGGAATGAAACCCGTATGATAGTAGACATGTTCAACAAATAAAGAAAGAGAGACAATTTGGAATATAAATTCCTTTGAACGGATACAAGATCCTTTATTCATTTTGAGTCTCATAAGCTTTTTCACACAAGTTTTGCATTTAAAAAAAAATTGCAATCATCAATTCATGCTTTTTCATTTGAGCATGTCATTTGAATTTCATGCTTTTCATATGTCATTAGCATGTTATAAAAACAACTCATGCTTTTCAATTTTTAAGCATGTCATTAAGAATCATCATGTCATGGAGATAACTATAGGTCATTCATATCATACTTCCTATATACATCTCCTAGTCCAAAAATGAATGTTTGAACATAAATATGACATGGATTGTAAACAAGCAGGGTTCACACTTATTGAATTGAAAACATATATACATATGTGCAACCAAGCTTACTCAAACAATTAAAAGAAGAGGCATAAGTTATTTCAAATTTTTTGCAAGATACAAGAATGCAAAATAGCTCTCTTTGCTTGAGTTCCCCATATGGGGTCAAATAACTAACCTTCATCAATGAAGGTCATGAGGTCCTATAGACCTCCCAAGTCCATTTGACTTGGTTGAACTTATTTGAGACTTGTTAGTCTCATAGCAAGCGGGTTCATTTTTCCTTATCCACATAGATATGATATTTTTCTTCTTAGTGGTCAATGTTTCTAGAGATCTAGATGTCATAGGATCATGTAAATGAATTTCTTCCTTCCTATGAGCATGCATACTAGCTCTCGCTTTCTTCTTCTCAAACATGCTTTTAACTCTACACATTTTAATGTAACGAAAGCACTTTGGTCTAATGTGACCATCAACACCACAAAAATGACATGTAGGGACAAAGTTAGGAATCATACCATGTCCTTGTGCATGCATAGGAGCCTTCCCATGTCTTTGTGGTTGAGCGGGTTCAAATCTTCTTTGTTGTTGAACCGGTCTCGCTTGCTTCCTTGATCCATTTTGCATGATTGGCCTCTTCCCTTGATGAATTTGAGCGTGAGGGAAGTTAGGTTGAGGATTTTTTGAGCTTGAGGTTGTCTCCTTGGAGCTTCCTTCACATGTGCACTTCTTGAGCATTGTCCTAGATCGATTTTCTTCATAGGTGTGTGCACCGGTGAGGCTTCATTCTTGCCCAAACTCTTGACAAAGATGGTCTTGGTTGGAGTAGTGATCTCCTTGCTTTCTTCATACCCAATACCTCTCTTGTCACAAGGGTTCTTTCCACTACCAAGAATGTGGTCAAGTTTCTTGGTGCTTGTAGTCATCCTAGACAATGACTCTATAACTTCAACAAGCTCTCTCTTCAACCCTTCTTCATTCCTCTTAGACAAAGCTAGCTCATCTCTTAGCTTGTCTTCAATCATCTTGGATGCCTCCACTTGTTTACTTAAGTGGTCATTGTGTGTTGAAAGTTCTAGATTTTCATCCTCTAAAATCTTCAACTTTCTATTTTCTTCTCTAATGAACTTTCACACTTGACTATAAAGTCATTTACATCCATTTTCTCTACACTTCCATTTGTAGAGTTAGATGAGGAGTCATCTTCACTTAAGTTATCTCCTCCACTCTCATTCTCACTAATGGAGTCATTTCCCTCATTTAGACCTCACCTTGGTCTCTTGAGTCAATGAGAGCCATATCCCAATGAGTAGCTTCACCTATCACCTCTAGAGCTATTTCTTCACCTTTTTTTTCTATGGGATCACTAGTCAAGTCATTCTTACCAATAACTTTATCTTCTACACAAGTGGCCCCAAATGCCGTGTAGTTGATGGTAAGCTCATCATCAGTAGATGACTTGTCTCCCTTTCCGGAGTTATCACTTTCACTCCACGTGGTGGCCATCACTTTTGCCATCTTGTTCTTCAAGTTCCCACAATTAGGTGAGATGTGACCTATACCACCACACTCATAGCATTGGACCCCTTTCTTTTCACTCTTCTCTTGCTTAGGCTCAAAACTCTTGAAGGGAGCCTTTTTCTTCAAGTCTTGGCCTTTGGATCCAAAGCCCTTCTTCTCGAACTTGACGAATTTCTTGAATCTTCTAAGCAACAATGCCATGTCTTCGTTCGAGTCACCTTTTTCCTCCTTCACAACCTTGGAAGCATTCAAAGCAATTCCTTTTTGCTTTTAGGAGGTGAAATGCTAGGAGCCTTCCTAGATTCATAGGCGAGGAGTCTTCCAATAACCTCGCTCGGCTTCATGTCCTTATAGGTGCTATTTTCCTTAAAGCCGTCACCTTTGATTCAAACCTAGCAGGGAGAGACCTCATAATTTTCTGCTTAACTCTCCTATCCGAATAAGGATCACCGAGTTGATGGCTTTGATTCACAATATCCATCAATTTGACTTCAAAGTCATTGAAGCACTCGTCCTCCTCCATTTTAAGCAACTCAAATTGCGTTTGAAGGACTTGTAGCTTGGAATCCTTAACCACATGGTTCCTTCATGTGCAACCTCTAGGATATCCCATGCCTCTTGGCTATCCTAGTGTTCTGAATCAGTTTGTACTGATTTTCATCCACTGCACATAGAAGAGCATGCCATGCCTTCCTATTCCATTTTGAAGTCTCAAACTCTTCAGGTGACCACTGAGCCTTAGGTTTGAGTACTTCTTCTCCACCACCCGTGGAGTCATAATAGGAGGTGCATACCCATCTTCAATAGCCATCCATGCCCTATCATGGATTTGGCACACGTATGCTTCCATCTTGCCTTTCCATGAGGCATAATTCACACCGGTGAGGAGAGGAGGCCGTGTGCTTGAAGCACCCTCATGGTTGCCACCGTATCCACTCATTGTATGTAATGAATGAATTCAAATGAATGCAAAATGTATGAATGAGCACAAATCACACAAATGCAAAACACACCTAAAATGAGCTAGGATCACCTAAGTATATCTAGGAACCCGCTCTGATACCAATTGAAAGTAAATAACAATAACGCTCGGTGTGTATGGGAAATGTTATCTAGAGGGGGGGTGAATAGATTTTAACTATTATTACCCAATTTTCGCATGGCGTCAATTTTACGAAAAAGCCCATACTAGTCAAAAATACAAGCAAGTGTAATATAGTGCGGAATTTAAATAACACTTGATGTATACGTGGAACCCAACCACTGGGAAAAACCACGGGCTGTATAGTGCGCCACACTTGGACCTCAAAATCCACAAATCGAAATGGAGTTTACAACCTATGTAGACCTCGTCTAACACTCTGGTCAATAACCCCCATTTCTACCACTCGGGCCTTTAAAAGTGGCTCTAGTCCAATTGCTTGAGGCCTAAGCAACCTTAGCCTCAAGACTTAATTCTCTAAGAAGAGATTATGCAACCTATGGGAATATGTATGAATATTCAAATAACAAACAAGGCTAGGTAACCTTAGATGCTTATCTAGGATGATGAGATAATCAATTTAATAAACCTAGATATCAGTTGCTAAATGACATGTCAAATAGCTTAGCTAATCAAGATTAATCAAAAAACTAATTAGCTATCACAAAACAACACTCAATCAATTCATCACAATTAATTCTCTATTCTTGTATTTATCATATGATCAACAACATACAAGTAATTAAAAGAGAATATGCTTGATAGTAAAATACTAAAATAAGATGAAATTAATCAAAATCTTACCAAGCATGTTGTGATGATGCAAACCCATCATAGATGAATGCAAGATGAACTTTGATGCAAAAAGGATTTGATTTGAGTGTTTAAAGGTGAGTTCTTGATTTGATTTTTTCTCAAAAATCTCTCTTTAAAGTTTAGGGTTCTAATCACTCAAGAAGCTTGATCAGAGAATGAGAAAGTAAGATATTTATAGACATCAAGAATTGGGCATGTGAAAAGACAAGTTTGCCCTTGAAACGCACCGTTCGGCGGTTTCAATCGGTGGCCAGGCCGCCGATCACGACCGCCGAATTGAGCCCGTGAAGAACAGAGCATCAACGGCAGTTTCATTCGGCGGTTTAGTGACCATCGATCCAACCGTCGAATTAGACCGAGAGATTAAAATCGATCAGGTATGAACGGCGGTTTCGAACGGCGGTCGTGACTGGCAGTTGTGACCGCCGATCGTGACCGCAGAATTGCTTCAGACCTGTCTGGACTGAAACGACGGTTTCATTCGGTGGCCAGGCCGTCGATCATAACCGCCGATCACCAACAATGGTGAAAACCAAGGAGAAGCCAAGGGCATTCTCCGTGGGCGGTCTTCGCACAAAACCAAACATACATACGTGTAAGCGCGGACGTTTCCGAACACTATCGGGAAACGAATTACTAAGCACATATACACACAACAAGATATAAAACAAAGTGCTAGTGTGTAAAGTGACATGTGAAGAGATGCACACATGAACAAGTATGCTAAGTGATGTGTGTGCTAACTAAATCTCTCAAAGAAAAATCAAGCACAAGAAATTATACCTTTGGCGTGCTTGTCCCTTGAGGTCTTGAAAGGGCCTTCGAGCATGAAGTTCAAACACCTAACTACCCTTACATTATCAACCCCAACATGTGTGGTCCACGAAATAAGCCATCCTATATGGGAATCCTTACAACAGCCGATCTTAACCGCATAATCGCCCAGACACTTCTGGACACCAACGACGGTTCGTTCAGCGCCAGGTCACCGATCATAACCGCCTATCACCAACAGAGGTGAAAACCAAGAAAGCCAATGGCATTCTCCATAGGCGGTCTTTGCACAAAATCAAGCACATTCTAGTGCATGCGCAGAGTTTCCGAATAATATCGGGAACGAATTACTAGGACATGACACACCAACAATATATATTAATCAAAGTGCTAGTGTGTAAAGTGACATGTGCAAGAGTATGCACCAATGCCAGTATGCTAAGTGTGTGTGTGCATTATAAGTCTCTTCAAAGACTAAACTATAAGAATATACTTTGGATTGGTTGTCCCTTGAGGTTCTTGAAGGGCCTTCGAGCTTGAAGTTCAATCACCTAAACTACCTTTACACAATAAACCCCACATGTGGTTTTTGGTCCACGATATAAGCCAATCAAGATATGGGATCCTTACAATCGTTTGCGTATAGCGCTTACCGCTTG